>OZ024866.1:12492479-12549979 GCA_964017155.1 Oasisia sp. SBJ-2009
AGTAAGTGTGCGAGGAGTAAGTGTGAGAAGGAATGAGTGTGAGTGGAGTGAGTGTGTGAGGAGTGAGTGTTTGAGGAGTGAGTACGTGAGGAGTGAGTGTGTGAGGAGTGAGTGTGTGAGGAGTGAGTGTGTGAGGAGTAAGTGTGTGAGGAGTAAGTGTGTGAGGAATGATTGTGTGAGAAGAGAGTGTGTGAGGAGTAAGTGTGTGAGGAGTTAGTGTGTGAGGAATGAGTGTGTGAGGAATGAGTGTGTGAGGAGTAAGTGTGTGAGGAGTGAGTGTGTGAGGAGTGAGTGTGTGAGGAGTGAGTGTGTGAGGAGTAAGTGTGTGAGGAGTGATTGTGTGAGGAGTGAGTATTTTAGTAGTGAGTGTGTGAGGAGTGAGTGTGTGAGGAGTGAGTTTGTGAGGAGTGAGTGTGTGAGGAGTGAATGTGCGAGGAGTCAGTGTATGAGTAGTGAGTGTGTGAGTATGTGAGAAGTTAGTGTTTGAGGAGTGAGTATGTGAGAAGTGAGTGTATGAAGAGTGAGTGTGTGAGGAGTGAGTGTGTGAGGAGTGAGTGTGTGACGAGTGAGTGTATGAGGAGCGAGTGTGTGAGGAGTGAATGTGTGAGGAGTGATTGTGTGAGGAGTGAGTATGTGAGTTGTGAGTGTGTGAGGAGTAAGTGTGTGAGAAGTGAATTTGTGCTGAGTGAATGTGTGAGGAGTTACGTATATGAGGAGTAAGTAAGTGAGTGTGTGAGGAGTGAATGTGTGAGGAATGAATGTATTAGGAATTAAATATGTCAGGAGTAAGTGAGTGAGTGAATGTGTGTGGAGTGAATTTGTGAGGAGTGAGTGTGTGAGTAGTAAGTGTGCGAGGAGTGAGTGTGAGAAGGAATGAGTGTGAGAGGAGTGAGTGTGTGAGGAGTGAGTGTGTGAGGAGTGAGTGTGTGAGGAGTGAGTACGTGAGGAGTGTTTGTGTGAGGAGTGAGTGTGTGAGGAGTGAGTGTGTGAGGAGTAAGTGTGTGAGGAGTAAGTGTGTGAGGAATGATTGTGTGGGGAGAGAGTGTGTGAGGAGTAAGAGTGTGAGGAGAAAGTGTGTGAGGAATGAGTGTGTGAGGAATGAGTGTGTGAGGAATGAGTGTGTGAGGAGTGAGTGTGTGAGGAGTTAGTGTGTGAGGAGTGAGTGTGTGAGGAGTGAGTGTGTGAGGAGTAAGTGTGTGAGGAGTGATTGTGTGAGCAGTGAGTATTTTAGTAGTGAGTGTGTGAGGAGTGAATGTGTGAGGATTGAGTGTATGAGTAGTGAGTGTGTGAGGAATGAGTGTGTGAGGAGTGAGTATGTGCGGAGTGAGCATGTGAGAAGTGAGTGTGTGAGGAGTGAATGTGTGAGGAGTGAGTGTATGAGTAGTGAGTGTGTGAGGAGTGAGTGTGAGGAGTGAGTGTGTGACGAGTGAGTGTATGAGCAGTGAGTGTGTGAGTATGTGAGAAGTGAGTGTGTGAGGAGTGAATGTGTGAGGAGTGAGTGTATGAGTAGTGATTGTGTGAGGAGTGAGTATGTGAGTTGTGAGTGTGTGAGGAGTAAGTGTGTGAGAAGTGAATTTGTGCTGAGTGAATGTGTGAGGAGTTACGTATATGAGGAGTAAGTGAGTGAGTGTGTGAGGAGTGAATGTGTGAGGAGTAAGTGTGTGAGGAATGATTGTGTGAGGAGAGAGTGTGTGAGGAGTAAGAGTGTGAGGAGAAAGTGTGTGAGGAATGAGTGTGTGAGGAATGAGTGTGTGAGGAATGAGTGTGAGAGGAGTGAGTGTTTGAGGAGTAAGTGTGTGAGGAGTGAGTGTATGAGGAGTGAGTGTGTGAGGAGTGAGTGTGTGAGGAGTGAGTGTGTGAGGAGTAAGTGTGTGAGGAGTGATTGTGTGAGGAGTGAGTATTTTAGTAGTGAGTGTGTGAGGAGTGAATGTGTGAGGTTTGAGTGTATGAGTAGTGAGTGTGTGAGGAATGAGTGTGTGAGGAGTGAGTATGTGCGGAGTGAGCATGTGAGAAGTGAGTGTGTGAGGAGTGAATGTGTGAGGAGTGAGTGTATGAGTAGTGAGTGTGTGAGGAGTGAGTGTGAGGAGTGAGTGTGTGACGAGTGAGTGTATGAGCAGTGAGTGTGTGAGTATGTGAGAAGTGAGTGTGTGAGGAGTGAATGTGTGAGGAGTGAGTGTATGAGTAGTGATTGTGTGAGGAGTGAGTATGTGAGTTGTGAGTGTGTGAGGAGTAAGTGTGTGAGAAGTGAATTTTTGCTGAGTGAATGTGTGAGGAGTTACGTATATGAGGAGTAAGTGAGTGAGTGTGTGAGGAGTGAATGTGTGAGGAGTGAATTTATTAGGAATTAAATATGTCAGGAGTAAGTGAGTGAGTGAGTGTGTGTGGAGTGAATTTGAGTGAGTAGTAAGTGTGCGAGGAGTGAGTGTGAGACGGAATGAGTGTGAGAGGGGTGAGTGTGTGAGGAGTGAGTGTGTGAGGAGTGAGTACGTGAGGAGTGAGTGTGTGAGGAGTGAGTGTGTGAGGAGTAAGTGTTTGTGAGGAGTAAGTGTGTGAGGAGTGTGTGAGGAATGATTGTGTGACGAGAGAGTGTGTGAGGAGTAAATGTGTGAGGAGTAAGTGTGTGAGGAATGAGTGTGTGATAAATGAGTGTGTGAGGAATGAGTGTGAGAGGAGTGAGTGTTTGAGGAATAAGTGTGTGAGAAGTGAGTATGTGAGAAGTGAGTGTATGAAGAGTGAGTGTATGAGTAGTGAGTGTGTGAGGAGTGAGTGTGAGGAGTGAGTGTGTGAGGAGTGAGTGTATGAGCAGTGAGTGTGTGAGTATGTGAGAAGTTAGTGTTTGAGGAGTGAGTATGTGAGAAGTGAGTGTATGAAGAGTGAGTGTGTGAGGAGTGAGTGTGTGAGGAGTGAGTGTGTGACGAGTGAGTGTATGAGGAGCGAGTGTGTGAGGAGTGAATGTGTGTGGAGTGATTGTTTGAGTAGTGATTGTGTGAGGAGTGAGTATGTGAGTTCTGAGTGTGTGAGGAGTAAGTGTTTGAGAAGTGAATTTGTGCTGAGTGAATGTGTGAGGAGTTACGTATATGAGGAGTAAGTGAGTGAGTGGGTGAGGAGTGAATGTGTGAGGAGTGAATGTATTAGGAATTAAATATGTGAGGAGTAAGTGAGTGAGTGAGTGTGTGTGGAGTGAATTTGTGAGGAGTGAGTGTGTGAGTAGTAAGTGTGCGAGGAGTGAGTGTGAGACGGAGTGAGTGTGAGAGGAGTGAGTGTGTGAGGAGTGAGTGTGTGAGGAGTGAGTACGTGAGGAGTGAGTGTTTGAGGAGTGAATGTGTGAGGAGCGAGTGTTTGTGAGGAGTAAGTGTGTGAGGAGTAAGTGTGTGAGGAACGATTGTGTGAGGAGAGAGTGTGTGAGGAGTAAGTGTGTGAGGAGTAAGTGTGTGAGGAGTGAGTGTGTGAGGAGTGAGTGTGTGAGAGGAGTGAGTGTTTGAGGAGTAAGTGTGTGAGGAGTGAGTGTGTGAGGAGTGAGTGTGTGAGGAGTGAGTGTGTGAGGAGTGAGTGTGTGAGGAGTAAGTGTGTGAGGAGTGAGTGTGTGGGTATGTGAGGAGTGAGTGTGTGAGTGTGTGAGGAATGAGTGTGTGAGGAGTGAGTGTGTGAGGAATGAGTGTGTGAGGAGTGAGTGTGTGAGGAGTGTGTGTGTAAGGAATGAGTGTATGAAGAGTGAGTGTGTGAGGAGTGAGTGTGTGAAGAGTGAGTGTGTGAGGAGTGAGTGTATGAGGAATGAGGGTGTGAGGAGTGAGTGTGTGAGGAGTGAGTGTGTGAGTATATGAGGAGTGGATGTGTGAGTGTGTGAGGAGTGAGTGTGTGAGTGTGTGAAGAGTGAGTGTGTGAGGAGTGAGTGTGTGAGTGTGTGAGTGTGTGAGTGTGTGAGTGTGTGAGTGTGTGAGTGTGTGAGTGTGTGAGTGTGTGAGTGTGTGAGTGTGTGAGTGTGTGAGTGTGTGAGTGTGCGAGGAGTGAGTGTGTGAGTGTGTGAAGAGTGAGTATGTGAGGAGTGAGTGTGTGAGTGTGAGAGGAGTGAGTGTGTGAGGAGTGAGTGTGTGAGGAGTGAGTGTGTGAGGAGTGAGTGTGTGAGGAATGAGTGTGTGAGGAGTGAGTGTGTGAGGAGTGTGTTTGTGCGGAATGAGTGTATGAGGAGTGAGTGTGTGAGGAGTAAATGTGTGAGGAGTGAGTGTGTGAGGAGTGAGTGTGTGAGGAATGAGTGTGTGCGGAGCGAGTGTGTGAGGAGTGAATGTGTCAAGAGTGAGTGTGTGAGGAGTAAGTGTGTGAGGAATGAGTGTGTGAGGAGCGAGTGTGTGAGGAGTGAATCTGTGAGGAGTGATTGTGTGAGGAGTGAGCATGTGAGTTGTGAGTGTGTGATGATAAAGTGTGTGAGAAGTGAATTTGTGCTGAGTGAATGTGTGAGGAGTTACGTATATGAGGAGTAAGTGAGTGAGTGAGGAGTGAATGTGTGAGGAGTGAATGTATTAGGAATTAAATATGTGAGGAATAAGTGAGTGAGTGAGTGAGTGTGTGAGGAGTGAATTTGTTAGGAGTGAGTGTGTGAGTAGTAAGTGTGCGAGGAGTAAGTGTGAGAAGGAATGAGTGTGAGTGGAGTGAGTGTGTGAGGAGTGAGTGTTTGAGGAGAGAGTACGTGAGGAGTGAGTGTGTGAGGAGTGAGTGTGTGAGGAGTGAGTGTGTGAGGAGTAAGTGTGTGAGGAGTAAGTGTGTGAGGAATAATTGTGTGAGAAGAGAGTGTGTGAGGAGTAAGTGTGTGAGGAGTTAGTGTGTGAGGAATGAGTGTGTGAGGAATGAGTGTGAGAGGAGTGAGTGTTTGAGGAATAAGTGTGTGAGGAGTGAGTGTATGAGGAGTGAGTGTGTGAGGAGTGAGTGTGTGAGGAGTGAGTGTGTGAGGAGTAAGTGTGTGAGGAGTGATTGTGTGAGGAGTGAGTATTTTAGTAGTGAGTGTGTGAGGAGTGAGTGTGTGAGGAGTGAGTTTGTGAGGAGTGAGTGTGTGGGGAGTGAATGTGCGAGGAGTCAGTGTATGAGTAGTGAGTGTGTGAGTATGTGAGAAGTTAGTGTTTGAGGAGTGAGTATGTGAGAAGTGAGTGTATGAAGAGTGAGTGTGTGAGGAGTGAGTGTGTGAGGAGTGAGTGTGTGACGAGTGAGTGTATGAGGAGCGAGTGTGTGAGGAGTGAATGTGTGAGGAGTGATTGTGTGAGGAGTGAGTATGTGAGTTGTGAGTGTGTGAGGAGTAAGTGTGTGAGAAGTGAATTTGTGCTGAGTGAATGTGTGAGGAGTTACGTATATGAGGAGTAAGTAAGTGAGTGTGTGAGGAGTGAATGTGTGAGGAATGAATGTATTAGGAATTAAATATGTGAGGAGTAAGTGAGTGAGTGAATGTGTGTGGAGTGAATTTGTGAGGAGTGAGTGTGTGAGTAGTAAGTGTGCGAGGAGTGAGTGTGAGACGGAATGAGTGTGAGAGGGGTGAGTGTGTGAGGAGTGAGTGTGTGAGGAGTGAGTACGTGAGGAGTGAGTGTGTGAGGAGTGTTTGTGTGAGGAGTGAGTGTTTGTGAGGAGTAAGTGTGTGAGGAGTGTGTGAGGAATGATTGTGTGACGAGAGAGTGTGTGAGGAGTAAATGTGTGAGGAGTAAGTGTGTGAGGAATTAAATATGTGAGGAATAAGTGAGTGAGTGAGTGAGTGTGTGAGGAGTGAATTTGTTAGGAGTGAGTGTGTGAGTAGTAAGTGTGCGAGGAGTAAGTGTGAGAAGGAATGAGTGTGTGAGGAGTGAGTGTTTGAGGAGTGAGTACGTGAGGAGTGAGTGTGTGAGGAGTGAGTGTGTGAGGAGTGAGTGTGTGAGGAGTAAGTGTGTGAGGAGTAAGTGTGTGAGGAATGATTGTGTGAGAAGAGAGTGTGTGAGGAGTAAGTGTGTGAGGAGTTAGTGTGTGAGGAATGAGTGTGTGAGGAATGAGTGTGTGAGGAGTAAGTGTGTGAGGAGTGAGTGTGTGAGGAGTGAGTGTGTGAGGAGTGAGTGTGTGAGGAGTAAGTGTGTGAGGAGTGATTGTGTGAGGAGTGAGTATTTTAGTAGTGAGTGTGTGAGGAGTGAGTGTGTGAGGAGTGAGTTTGTGAGGAGTGAGTGTGTGAGGAGTGAATGTGCGAGGAGTCAGTGTATGAGTAGTGAGTGTGTGAGTATGTGAGAAGTTAGTGTTTGAGGAGTGAGTATGTGAGAAGTGAGTGTATGAAGAGTGAGTGTGTGAGGAGTGAGTACGTGAGGAGTGAGTGTTTGAGGAGTGAATGTGTGAGGAGCGAGTGTTTGTGAGGAGTAAGTGTGTGAGGAGTGTGTGTGTGAGGAATGAGTGTGTGAGGAGCGAGTGTGTGAGGAGTGAATGTGTCAAGAGTGAGTGTGTGAGGAGTAAGTGTGTGAGGAGTAAGTGTGTGAGGAGTGAGTGTGTGAGGAGTGAGTGTGTGAGAGGAGTGAGTGTTTGAGGAGTAAGTGTGTGAGGAGTGAGTGTGTGAGGAGTGACTGTGTGAGGAGTGAGTGTGTGAGGAGTGAGTGTGTGAGGAGTAAGTGTGTGAGGAGTGAGTGTGTGGGTATGTGAGGAGTGAGTGTGTGAGTGTGTGAGGAATGAGTGTGTGAGGAGTGAGTGTGTGAGGAATGAGTGTGTGAGGAGTGAGTGTGTGAGGAGTGTGTGTGTGAGGAATGAGTGTATGAAGAGTGAGTGTGTGAGGAGTGAGTGTGTGAAGAGTGAGTGTGTGAGGAGTGAGTGTATGAGGAATGAGGGTGTGAGGAGTGAGTGTGTGAGGAGTGAGTGTGTGAGTATATGAGGAGTGGATGTGTGAGTGTGTGAGGAGTGAGTGTGTGAGTGTGTGAAGAGTGAGTGTGTCAGGAGTGAGTGTGTGAGTGTGTGAGTGTGTGAGTGTGTGAGTGTGTGAGTGTGTGAGTGTGTGAGTGTGTGAGTGTGTGAGTGTGTGAGTGTGTGAGGAGTGAGTGTGTGAGTGTGTGAAGAGTGAGTATGTGAGGAGTGAGTGTGTGAGTGTGAGAGGAGTGAGTGTGTGAGGAGTGAGTGTGTGAGGAGTGAGTGTGTGAGGAGTGAGTGTGTGAGGAATGAGTGTGTGAGGAGTGAGTGTGTGAGGAGTGTGTTTGTGCGGAATGAGTGTATGAGGAGTGAGTGTGTGAGGAGTAAATGTGTGAGGAGTGAGTGTGTGAGGAGTGAGTGTGTGAGCAATGAGTGTGTGAGGAGCGAGTGTGTGAGGAGTGAATGTGTCAAGAGTGAGTGTGTGAGGAGTAAGTGTGTGAGGAATGAGTGTGTGAGGAGCGAGTGTGTGAGGAGTGAATGTGTCAAGAGTGAGTGTGTGAGGAGTAAGTGTGTGAGGAGTGAATGTGTGTGGAGTGATTGTGTGAGGAGTGAGTATGTGAGTTGTGAGTGTGTGATGATAAAGTGTGTGAGAAGTGAATTTGTGCTGAGTGAATGTGTGAGGAGTTACGTATATGAGGAGTAAGTGAGTGAGTGAGGAGTGAATGTGTGAGGAGTGAATGTATTAGGAATTAAATATGTGAGGAATAAGTGAGTGAGTGAGTGAGTGTGTGAGGAGTGAATTTGTTAGGAGTGAGTGTGTGAGTAGTAAGTGTGCGAGGAGTAAGTGTGAGAAGGAATGAGTGTGAGTGGAGTGAGTGTGTGAGGAGTGAGTGTTTGAGGAGTGAGTACGTGAGGAGTGAGTGTGTGAGGAGTGAGTGTGTGAGGAGTGAGTGTGTGAGGAGTAAGTGTGTGAGGAGTAAGTGTGTGAGGAATGATTGTGTGAGAAGAGAGTGTGTGAGGAGTGTGTGAGGAGTTAGTGTGTGAGGAATGAGTGTGTGAGGAATGAGTGTGTGAGGAGTAAGTGTGTGAGGAGTGAGTGTGTGAGGAGTGAGTGTGTGAGGAGTGATTGTGTGAGGAGTGAGTATTTTAGTAGTGAGTGTGTGAGGAGTGAGTGTGTGAGGAGTGAGTTTGTGAGGAGTGAGTGTGTGAGGAGTGAATGTGCGAGGATTCAGTGTATGAGTAGTGAGTGTGTGAGTATGTGAGAAGTTAGTGTTTGAGGAGTGAGTATGTGAGAAGTGAGTGTATGAAGAGTGAGTGTGTGAGGAGTGAGTGTGTGAGGAGTGAGTGTGTGACGAGTGAGTGTATGAGGAGCGAGTGTGTGAGGAGTGAATGTGTGAGGAGTGATTGTGTGAGGAGTGAGTATGTGAGTTGTGAGTGTGTGAGGAGTAAGTGTGTGAGAATTGAATTTGTGCTGAGTGAATGTGTGAGGAGTTACGTATATGAGGAGTAAGTAAGTGAGAGTGTGAGGAGTGAATGTGTGAGGAATGAATGTATTAGGAATTAAATATGTGAGGAGTAAGTGAGTGAGTGAGTGTGTGTGGAGTGAATTTGTGAGGAGTGAGTGTGTGAGTAGTAAGTGTGCGAGGAGTGAGTGTGAGACGGAATGAGTGTGAGAGGAGTGAGTGTGTGAGGAGTGAGTGTGTGAGGAGTGAGTACGTGAGGAGTGAGTGTTTGAGGAGTGAATGTGTGAGGAGCGAGTGTTTGTGAGGAGTAAGTGTGTGAGGAGTAAGTGTGTGAGGAACGATTGTGTGAGGAGAGAGTGTGTGAGGAGTAAGTGTGTGAGGAGTAAGTGTGTGAGGAATGTGTGTGTGATAAATGAGAGTGTTTGAGGAGTAAGTGTGTGAGGAGTGAGTGTGTGAGGAGTGAGTGTGTGAGGAGTGAGTGTGTGAGGAGTGAGTGTGTGAGGAGTGAGTGTGTGAGGAGTAAGTGTGTGAGGAGTGAGTGTGTGGGTATGTGAGGAGTGAGTGTGTGAGTGTGTGAGGAATGAGTGTGTGAGGAGTGAGTGTGTGAGGAATGAGTGTGTGAGGAGTGAGTGTGTGAGGAGTGTGTGTGTGTGAGGAATGAGTGTATGAAGAGTGAGTGTGTGAGGAATGAGTGTGTGAAGAGTGAGTGTGTGAGGAGTGAGTGTATGAGGAATGAGGGTGTGAGGAGTGAGTGTGTGAGGAGTGAGTGTGTGAGTATATGAGGAGTGGATGTGTGAGTGTGTGAGGAGTGAGTGTGTGAGTGTGTGAAGAGTGAGTGTGTGAGGAGTGAGTGTGTGAGTGTGTGAGTGTGTGAGTGTGTGAGGAGTGAGTGTGTGAGTGTGTGAAGAGTGAGTATGTGAGGAGTGAGTGTGTGAGTGTGAGAGGAGTGAGTGTGTGAGGAGTGAGTGTGTGAGGAGTGAGTGTGTGAGGAGTGAGTGTGTGAGGAATGAGTGTGTGAGGAGTGAGTGTGTGACGAGTGTGTTTGTGCGGAATGAGTGTATGAGGAGTGAGTGTGTGAGGAGTAAATGTGTGAGGAGTGAGTGTGTGAGGAGTGAGTGTGTGAGGAATGAGTGTGTGAGGAGCGAGTGTGTGAGGAGTGAATGTGTCAAGAGTGAGTGTGTGAGGAGTAAGTGTGTGAGGAATGAGTGTGTGAGGAGCGAGTGTGTGAGGAGTGAATCTGTGAGGAGTGATTGTGTGAGGAGTGAGCATGTGAGTTGTGAGTGTGTGATGATAAAGTGTGTGAGAAGTGAATTTGTGCTGAGTGAATGTGTGAGGAGTTACGTATATGAGGAGTAAGTGAGTGAGTGAGGAGTGAATGTGTGAGGAGTGAATGTATTAGGAATTAAATATGTGAGGAATAAGTGAGTGAGTGAGTGAGTGTGTGAGGAGTGAATTTGTTAGGAGTGAGTGTGTGAGTAGTAAGTGTGCGAGGAGTAAGTGTGAGAAGGAATGAGTGTGAGTGGAGTGAGTGTGTGAGGAGTGAGTGTTTGAGGAGTGAGTACGTGAGGAGTGAGTGTGTGAGGAGTGAGTGTGTGAGGAGTGAGTGTGTGAGGAGTAAGTGTGTGAGGAGTAAGTGTGTGAGGAATGATTGTGTGAGAAGAGAGTGTGTGAGGAGTAAGTGTGTGAGGAGTTAGTGTGTGAGGAATGAGTGTGTGAGGAATGAGTGTGTGAGGAGTAAGTGTGTGAGGAGTGAGTGTGTGAGGAGTGAGTATGTGAGGAGTGAGTGTGTGAGGAGTGAGTATTTTAGTAGTGAGTGTGTGAGGAGTGAGTGTGTGAGGAGTGATTGTGTGAGGAGTGAGTATTTTAGTAGTGAGTGTGTGAGGAGTGAGTGTGTGAGGAGTGAGTTTGTGAGGAGTGAGTGTGTGGGGAGTGAATGTGCGAGGAGTCAGTGTATGAGTAGTGAGTGTGTGAGTATGTGAGAAGTTAGTGTTTGAGGAGTGAGTATGTGAGAAGTGAGTGTATGAAGAGTGAGTGTGTGAGGAGTGAGTGTGTGAGGAGTGAGTGTGTGACGAGTGAGTGTATGAGGAGCGAGTGTGTGAGGAGTGAATGTGTGAGGAGTGATTGTGTGAGGAGTGAGTATGTGAGTTGTGAGTGTGTGAGGAGTAAGTGTGTGAGAAGTGAATTTGTGCTGAGTGAATGTGTGAGGAGTTACGTATATGAGGAGTAAGTAAGTGAGTGTGTGAGGAGTGAATGTGTGAGGAATGAATGTATTAGGAATTAAATATGTGAGGAGTAAGTGAGTGAGTGAATGTGTGTGGAGTGAATTTGTGAGGAGTGAGTGTGTGAGTAGTAAGTGTGCGAGGAGTGAGTGTGAGACGGAATGAGTGTGAGAGGGGTGAGTGTGTGAGGAGTGAGTGTGTGAGGAGTGAGTACGTGAGGAGTGAGTGTGTGAGGAGTGTTTGTGTGAGGAGTGAGTGTTTGTGAGGAGTAAGTGTGTGAGGAGTGTGTGAGGAATGATTGTGTGACGAGAGAGTGTGTGAGGAGTAAATGTGTGAGGAGTAAGTGTGTGAGGAATTAAATATGTGAGGAATAAGTGAGTGAGTGAGTGAGTGTGTGAGGAGTGAATTTGTTAGGAGTGAGTGTGTGAGTAGTAAGTGTGCGAGGAGTAAGTGTGAGAAGGAATGAGTGTGAGTGGAGTGAGTGTGTGAGGAGTGAGTGTTTGAGGAGTGAGTACGTGAGGAGTGAGTGTGTGAGGAGTGAGTGTGTGAGGAGTGAGTGTGTGAGGAGTAAGTGTGTGAGGAGTAAGTGTGTGAGGAATGATTGTGTGAGAAGAGAGTGTGTGAGGAGTAAGTGTGTGAGGAGTTAGTGTGTGAGGAATGAGTGTGTGAGGAATGAGTGTGTGAGGAGTAAGTGTGTGAGGAGTGAGTGTGTGAGGAGTGAGTGTGTGAGGAGTGAGTGTGTGAGGAGTAAGTGTGTGAGGAGTGATTGTGTGAGGAGTGAGTATTTTAGTAGTGAGTGTGTGAGGAGTGAGTGTGTGAGGAGTGAGTTTGTGAGGAGTGAGTGTGTGAGGAGTGAATGTGCGAGGAGTCAGTGTATGAGTAGTGAGTGTGTGAGTATGTGAGAAGTTAGTGTTTGAGGAGTGAGTATGTGAGAAGTGAGTGTATGAAGAGTGAGTGTGTGAGGAGTGAGTGTGTGAGGAGTGAGTGTGTGACGAGTGAGTGTATGAGGAGCGAGTGTGTGAGGAGTGAATGTGTGAGGAGTGATTGTGTGAGGAGTGAGTATGTGAGTTGTGAGTGTGTGAGGAGTAAGTGTGTGAGAAGTGAATTTGTGCTGAGTGAATGTGTGAGGAGTTACGTATATGAGGAGTAAGTAAGTGAGTGTGTGAGGAGTGAATGTGTGAGGAATGAATGTATTAGGAATTAAATATGTCAGGAGTAAGTGAGTGAGTGAATGTGTGTGGAGTGAATTTGTGAGGAGTGAGTGTGTGAGTAGTAAGTGTGCGAGGAGTGAGTGTGAGAAGGAATGAGTGTGAGAGGAGTGAGTGTGTGAGGAGTGAGTGTGTGAGGAGTGAGTGTGTGAGGAGTGAGTACGTGAGGAGTGTTTGTGTGAGGAGTGAGTGTGTGAGGAGTGAGTGTGTGAGGAGTAAGTGTGTGAGGAGTAAGTGTGTGAGGAATGATTGTGTGGGGAGAGAGTGTGTGAGGAGTAAGAGTGTGAGGAGAAAGTGTGTGAGGAATGAGTGTGTGAGGAATGAGTGTGTGAGGAATGAGTGTGTGAGGAGTGAGTGTGTGAGGAGTTAGTGTGTGAGGAGTGAGTGTGTGAGGAGTGAGTGTGTGAGGAGTAAGTGTGTGAGGAGTGATTGTGTGAGCAGTGAGTATTTTAGTAGTGAGTGTGTGAGGAGTGAATGTGTGAGGATTGAGTGTATGAGTAGTGAGTGTGTGAGGAATGAGTGTGTGAGGAGTGAGTATGTGCGGAGTGAGCATGTGAGAAGTGAGTGTGTGAGGAGTGAATGTGTGAGGAGTGAGTGTATGAGTAGTGAGTGTGTGAGGAGTGAGTGTGAGGAGTGAGTGTGTGACGAGTGAGTGTATGAGCAGTGAGTGTGTGAGTATGTGAGAAGTGAGTGTGTGAGGAGTGAATGTGTGAGGAGTGAGTGTATGAGTAGTGATTGTGTGAGGAGTGAGTATGTGAGTTGTGAGTGTGTGAGGAGTAAGTGTGTGAGAAGTGAATTTGTGCTGAGTGAATGTGTGAGGAGTTACGTATATGAGGAGTAAGTGAGTGAGTGTGTGAGGAGTGAATGTGTGAGGAGTGAATTTATTAGGAATTAAATATGTCAGGAGTAAGTGAGTGAGTGAGTGTGTGTGGAGTGAATTTGAGTGAGTAGTAAGTGTGCGAGGAGTGAGTGTGAGACGGAATGAGTGTGAGAGGGGTGAGTGTGTGAGGAGTGAGTGTGTGAGGAGTGAGTACGTGAGGAGTGAGTGTGTGAGGAGTGAGTGTGTGAGGAGTGAGTGATTGTGAGGAGTAAGTGTGCGAGGAGTGTGTGAGGAATGATTGTGTGACGAGAGAGTGTGTGAGGAGTAAATGTGTGAGGAGTAAGTGTGTGAGGAATGAGTGTGTGATAAATGAGTGTGTGAGGAATGATTGTGTGACGAGAGAGTGTGTGAGGAGTAAATGTGTGAGGAGTAAGTGTGTGAGGAATTAAATATGTGAGGAATAAGTGAGTGAGTGAGTGAGTGTGTGAGGAGTGAATTTGTTAGGAGTGAGTGTGTGAGTAGTAAGTGTGCGAGGAGTAAGTGTGAGAAGGAATGAGTGTGAGTGGAGTGAGTGTGTGAGGAGTGAGTGTTTGAGGAGTGAGTACGTGAGGAGTGAGTGTGTGAGGAGTGAGTGTGTGAGGAGTGAGTGTGTGAGGAGTAAGTGTGTGAGGAGTAAGTGTGTGAGGAATGATTGTGTGAGAAGAGAGTGTGTGAGGAGTAAATGTGTGAGGAGTAAGTGTGTGAGGAATTAAATATGTGAGGAATAAGTGAGTGAGTGAGTGAGTGTGTGAGGAGTGAATTTGTTAGGAGTGAGTGTGTGAGTAGTAAGTGTGCGAGGAGTAAGTGTGAGAAGGAATGAGTGTGTGAGGAGTGAGTGTTTGAGGAGTGAGTACGTGAGGAGTGAGTGTGTGAGGAGTGAGTGTGTGAGGAGTGAGTGTGTGAGGAGTAAGTGTGTGAGGAGTAAGTGTGTGAGGAATGATTGTGTGAGAAGAGAGTGTGTGAGGAGTAAGTGTGTGAGGAGTTAGTGTGTGAGGAATGAGTGTGTGAGGAATGAGTGTGTGAGGAGTAAGTGTGTGAGGAGTGAGTGTGTGAGGAGTGAGTGTGTGAGGAGTGAGTGTGTGAGGAGTAAGTGTGTGAGGAGTGATTGTGTGAGGAGTGAGTATTTTAGTAGTGAGTGTGTGAGGAGTGAGTGTGTGAGGAGTGAGTTTGTGAGGAGTGAGTGTGTGAGGAGTGAATGTGCGAGGAGTCAGTGTATGAGTAGTGAGTGTGTGAGTATGTGAGAAGTTAGTGTTTGAGGAGTGAGTATGTGAGAAGTGAGTGTATGAAGAGTGAGTGTGTGAGGAGTGAGTACGTGAGGAGTGAGTGTTTGAGGAGTGAATGTGTGAGGAGCGAGTGTTTGTGAGGAGTAAGTGTGTGAGGAGTGTGTGTGTGAGGAATGAGTGTGTGAGGAATGAGTGTGTGAGGAGCGAGTGTGTGAGGAGTGAATGTGTCAAGAGTGAGTGTGTGAGGAGTAAGTGTGTGAGGAGTAAGTGTGTGAGGAGTGAGTGTGTGAGGAGTGAGTGTGTGAGAGGAGTGAGTGTTTGAGGAGTAAGTGTGTGAGGAGTGAGTGTGTGAGGAGTGACTGTGTGAGGAGTGAGTGTGTGAGGAGTGAGTGTGTGAGGAGTAAGTGTGTGAGGAGTGAGTGTGTGGGTATGTGAGGAGTGAGTGTGTGAGTGTGTGAGGAATGAGTGTGTGAGGAGTGAGTGTGTGAGGAATGAGTGTGTGAGGAGTGAGTGTGTGAGGAGTGTGTGTGTGAGGAATGAGTGTATGAAGAGTGAGTGTGTGAGGAGTGAGTGTGTGAAGAGTGAGTGTGTGAGGAGTGAGTGTATGAGGAATGAGGGTGTGAGGAGTGAGTGTGTGAGGAGTGAGTGTGTGAGTATATGAGGAGTGGATGTGTGAGTGTGTGAGGAGTGAGTGTGTGAGTGTGTGAAGAGTGAGTGTGTCAGGAGTGAGTGTGTGAGTGTGTGAGTGTGTGAGTGTGTGAGTGTGTGAGTGTGTGAGTGTGTGAGTGTGTGAGTGTGTGAGTGTGTGAGGAGTGAGTGTGTGAGTGTGTGAAGAGTGAGTATGTGAGGAGTGAGTGTGTGAGTGTGAGAGGAGTGAGTGTGTGAGGAGTGAGTGTGTGAGGAGTGAGTGTGTGAGGAGTGAGTGTGTGAGGAATGAGTGTGTGAGGAGTGAGTGTGTGAGGAGTGTGTTTGTGCGGAATGAGTGTATGAGGAGTGAGTGTGTGAGGAGTAAATGTGTGAGGAGTGAGTGTGTGAGGAGTGAGTGTGTGAGCAATGAGTGTGTGAGGAGCGAGTGTGTGAGGAGTGAATGTGTCAAGAGTGAGTGTGTGAGGAGTAAGTGTGTGAGGAATGAGTGTGTGAGGAGCGAGTGTGTGAGGAGTGAATGTGTCAAGAGTGAGTGTGTGAGGAGTAAGTGTGTGAGGAGTGAATGTGTGTGGAGTGATTGTGTGAGGAGTGAGTATGTGAGTTGTGAGTGTGTGATGATAAAGTGTGTGAGAAGTGAATTTGTGCTGAGTGAATGTGTGAGGAGTTACGTATATGAGGAGTAAGTGAGTGAGTGAGGAGTGAATGTGTGAGGAGTGAATGTATTAGGAATTAAATATGTGAGGAATAAGTGAGTGAGTGAGTGAGTGTGTGAGGAGTGAATTTGTTAGGAGTGAGTGTGTGAGTAGTAAGTGTGCGAGGAGTAAGTGTGAGAAGGAATGAGTGTGAGTGGAGTGAGTGTGTGAGGAGTGAGTGTTTGAGGAGTGAGTACGTGAGGAGTGAGTGTGTGAGGAGTGAGTGTGTGAGGAGTGAGTGTGTGAGGAGTAAGTGTGTGAGGAGTAAGTGTGTGAGGAATGATTGTGTGAGAAGAGAGTGTGTGAGGAGTGTGTGAGGAGTTAGTGTGTGAGGAATGAGTGTGTGAGGAATGAGTGTGTGAGGAGTAAGTGTGTGAGGAGTGAGTGTGTGAGGAGTGAGTGTGTGAGGAGTGATTGTGTGAGGAGTGAGTATTTTAGTAGTGAGTGTGTGAGGAGTGAGTGTGTGAGGAGTGAGTTTGTGAGGAGTGAGTGTGTGAGGAGTGAATGTGCGAGGATTCAGTGTATGAGTAGTGAGTGTGTGAGTATGTGAGAAGTTAGTGTTTGAGGAGTGAGTATGTGAGAAGTGAGTGTATGAAGAGTGAGTGTGTGAGGAGTGAGTGTGTGAGGAGTGAGTGTGTGACGAGTGAGTGTATGAGGAGCGAGTGTGTGAGGAGTGAATGTGTGAGGAGTGATTGTGTGAGGAGTGAGTATGTGAGTTGTGAGTGTGTGAGGAGTAAGTGTGTGAGAATTGAATTTGTGCTGAGTGAATGTGTGAGGAGTTACGTATATGAGGAGTAAGTAAGTGAGAGTGTGAGGAGTGAATGTGTGAGGAATGAATGTATTAGGAATTAAATATGTGAGGAGTAAGTGAGTGAGTGAGTGTGTGTGGAGTGAATTTGTGAGGAGTGAGTGTGTGAGTAGTAAGTGTGCGAGGAGTGAGTGTGAGACGGAATGAGTGTGAGAGGAGTGAGTGTGTGAGGAGTGAGTGTGTGAGGAGTGAGTACGTGAGGAGTGAGTGTTTGAGGAGTGAATGTGTGAGGAGCGAGTGTTTGTGAGGAGTAAGTGTGTGAGGAGTAAGTGTGTGAGGAACGATTGTGTGAGGAGAGAGTGTGTGAGGAGTAAGTGTGTGAGGAGTAAGTGTGTGAGGAATGTGTGTGTGATAAATGAGAGTGTTTGAGGAGTAAGTGTGTGAGGAGTGAGTGTGTGAGGAGTGAGTGTGTGAGGAGTGAGTGTGTGAGGAGTGAGTGTGTGAGGAGTGAGTGTGTGAGGAGTAAGTGTGTGAGGAGTGAGTGTGTGGGTATGTGAGGAGTGAGTGTGTGAGTGTGTGAGGAATGAGTGTGTGAGGAGTGAGTGTGTGAGGAATGAGTGTGTGAGGAGTGAGTGTGTGAGGAGTGTGTGTGTGTGAGGAATGAGTGTATGAAGAGTGAGTGTGTGAGGAATGAGTGTGTGAAGAGTGAGTGTGTGAGGAGTGAGTGTATGAGGAATGAGGGTGTGAGGAGTGAGTGTGTGAGGAGTGAGTGTGTGAGTATATGAGGAGTGGATGTGTGAGTGTGTGAGGAGTGAGTGTGTGAGTGTGTGAAGAGTGAGTGTGTGAGGAGTGAGTGTGTGAGTGTGTGAGTGTGTGAGTGTGTGAGGAGTGAGTGTGTGAGTGTGTGAAGAGTGAGTATGTGAGGAGTGAGTGTGTGAGTGTGAGAGGAGTGAGTGTGTGAGGAGTGAGTGTGTGAGGAGTGAGTGTGTGAGGAGTGAGTGTGTGAGGAATGAGTGTGTGAGGAGTGAGTGTGTGACGAGTGTGTTTGTGCGGAATGAGTGTATGAGGAGTGAGTGTGTGAGGAGTAAATGTGTGAGGAGTGAGTGTGTGAGGAGTGAGTGTGTGAGGAATGAGTGTGTGAGGAGCGAGTGTGTGAGGAGTGAATGTGTCAAGAGTGAGTGTGTGAGGAGTAAGTGTGTGAGGAATGAGTGTGTGAGGAGCGAGTGTGTGAGGAGTGAATCTGTGAGGAGTGATTGTGTGAGGAGTGAGCATGTGAGTTGTGAGTGTGTGATGATAAAGTGTGTGAGAAGTGAATTTGTGCTGAGTGAATGTGTGAGGAGTTACGTATATGAGGAGTAAGTGAGTGAGTGAGGAGTGAATGTGTGAGGAGTGAATGTATTAGGAATTAAATATGTGAGGAATAAGTGAGTGAGTGAGTGAGTGTGTGAGGAGTGAATTTGTTAGGAGTGAGTGTGTGAGTAGTAAGTGTGCGAGGAGTAAGTGTGAGAAGGAATGAGTGTGAGTGGAGTGAGTGTGTGAGGAGTGAGTGTTTGAGGAGTGAGTACGTGAGGAGTGAGTGTGTGAGGAGTGAGTGTGTGAGGAGTGAGTGTGTGAGGAGTAAGTGTGTGAGGAGTAAGTGTGTGAGGAATGATTGTGTGAGAAGAGAGTGTGTGAGGAGTAAGTGTGTGAGGAGTTAGTGTGTGAGGAATGAGTGTGTGAGGAATGAGTGTGTGAGGAGTAAGTGTGTGAGGAGTGAGTGTGTGAGGAGTGAGTATGTGAGGAGTGAGTGTGTGAGGAGTGAGTATTTTAGTAGTGAGTGTGTGAGGAGTGAGTGTGTGAGGAGTGATTGTGTGAGGAGTGAGTATTTTAGTAGTGAGTGTGTGAGGAGTGAGTGTGTGAGGAGTGAGTTTGTGAGGAGTGAGTGTGTGGGGAGTGAATGTGCGAGGAGTCAGTGTATGAGTAGTGAGTGTGTGAGTATGTGAGAAGTTAGTGTTTGAGGAGTGAGTATGTGAGAAGTGAGTGTATGAAGAGTGAGTGTGTGAGGAGTGAGTGTGTGAGGAGTGAGTGTGTGACGAGTGAGTGTATGAGGAGCGAGTGTGTGAGGAGTGAATGTGTGAGGAGTGATTGTGTGAGGAGTGAGTATGTGAGTTGTGAGTGTGTGAGGAGTAAGTGTGTGAGAAGTGAATTTGTGCTGAGTGAATGTGTGAGGAGTTACGTATATGAGGAGTAAGTAAGTGAGTGTGTGAGGAGTGAATGTGTGAGGAATGAATGTATTAGGAATTAAATATGTGAGGAGTAAGTGAGTGAGTGAATGTGTGTGGAGTGAATTTGTGAGGAGTGAGTGTGTGAGTAGTAAGTGTGCGAGGAGTGAGTGTGAGACGGAATGAGTGTGAGAGGGGTGAGTGTGTGAGGAGTGAGTGTGTGAGGAGTGAGTACGTGAGGAGTGAGTGTGTGAGGAGTGTTTGTGTGAGGAGTGAGTGTTTGTGAGGAGTAAGTGTGTGAGGAGTGTGTGAGGAATGATTGTGTGACGAGAGAGTGTGTGAGGAGTAAATGTGTGAGGAGTAAGTGTGTGAGGAATTAAATATGTGAGGAATAAGTGAGTGAGTGAGTGAGTGTGTGAGGAGTGAATTTGTTAGGAGTGAGTGTGTGAGTAGTAAGTGTGCGAGGAGTAAGTGTGAGAAGGAATGAGTGTGAGTGGAGTGAGTGTGTGAGGAGTGAGTGTTTGAGGAGTGAGTACGTGAGGAGTGAGTGTGTGAGGAGTGAGTGTGTGAGGAGTGAGTGTGTGAGGAGTAAGTGTGTGAGGAGTAAGTGTGTGAGGAATGATTGTGTGAGAAGAGAGTGTGTGAGGAGTAAGTGTGTGAGGAGTTAGTGTGTGAGGAATGAGTGTGTGAGGAATGAGTGTGTGAGGAGTAAGTGTGTGAGGAGTGAGTGTGTGAGGAGTGAGTGTGTGAGGAGTGAGTGTGTGAGGAGTAAGTGTGTGAGGAGTGATTGTGTGAGGAGTGAGTATTTTAGTAGTGAGTGTGTGAGGAGTGAGTGTGTGAGGAGTGAGTTTGTGAGGAGTGAGTGTGTGAGGAGTGAATGTGCGAGGAGTCAGTGTATGAGTAGTGAGTGTGTGAGTATGTGAGAAGTTAGTGTTTGAGGAGTGAGTATGTGAGAAGTGAGTGTATGAAGAGTGAGTGTGTGAGGAGTGAGTGTGTGAGGAGTGAGTGTGTGACGAGTGAGTGTATGAGGAGCGAGTGTGTGAGGAGTGAATGTGTGAGGAGTGATTGTGTGAGGAGTGAGT
Source organism: Oasisia sp. SBJ-2009 (assembly GCA_964017155.1). Classification (NCBI taxonomy): domain Eukaryota; kingdom Metazoa; phylum Annelida; class Polychaeta; order Sabellida; family Siboglinidae; genus Oasisia; species Oasisia sp. SBJ-2009. The sequence goes on from OZ024866.1 coordinate 12,511,645, forward strand.
ATGTGAGTTGTGAGTGTGTGAGGAGTAAGTGTGTGAGAAGTGAATTTGTGCTGAGTGAATGTGTGAGGAGTTACGTATATGAGGAGTAAGTAAGTGAGTGTGTGAGGAGTGAATGTGTGAGGAATGAATGTATTAGGAATTAAATATGTCAGGAGTAAGTGAGTGAGTGAATGTGTGTGGAGTGAATTTGTGAGGAGTGAGTGTGTGAGTAGTAAGTGTGCGAGGAGTGAGTGTGAGAAGGAATGAGTGTGAGAGGAGTGAGTGTGTGAGGAGTGAGTGTGTGAGGAGTGAGTGTGTGAGGAGTGAGTACGTGAGGAGTGTTTGTGTGAGGAGTGAGTGTGTGAGGAGTGAGTGTGTGAGGAGTAAGTGTGTGAGGAGTAAGTGTGTGAGGAATGATTGTGTGGGGAGAGAGTGTGTGAGGAGTAAGAGTGTGAGGAGAAAGTGTGTGAGGAATGAGTGTGTGAGGAATGAGTGTGTGAGGAATGAGTGTGTGAGGAGTGAGTGTGTGAGGAGTTAGTGTGTGAGGAGTGAGTGTGTGAGGAGTGAGTGTGTGAGGAGTAAGTGTGTGAGGAGTGATTGTGTGAGCAGTGAGTATTTTAGTAGTGAGTGTGTGAGGAGTGAATGTGTGAGGATTGAGTGTATGAGTAGTGAGTGTGTGAGGAATGAGTGTGTGAGGAGTGAGTATGTGCGGAGTGAGCATGTGAGAAGTGAGTGTGTGAGGAGTGAATGTGTGAGGAGTGAGTGTATGAGTAGTGAGTGTGTGAGGAGTGAGTGTGAGGAGTGAGTGTGTGACGAGTGAGTGTATGAGCAGTGAGTGTGTGAGTATGTGAGAAGTGAGTGTGTGAGGAGTGAATGTGTGAGGAGTGAGTGTATGAGTAGTGATTGTGTGAGGAGTGAGTATGTGAGTTGTGAGTGTGTGAGGAGTAAGTGTGTGAGAAGTGAATTTGTGCTGAGTGAATGTGTGAGGAGTTACGTATATGAGGAGTAAGTGAGTGAGTGTGTGAGGAGTGAATGTGTGAGGAGTGAATTTATTAGGAATTAAATATGTCAGGAGTAAGTGAGTGAGTGAGTGTGTGTGGAGTGAATTTGAGTGAGTAGTAAGTGTGCGAGGAGTGAGTGTGAGACGGAATGAGTGTGAGAGGGGTGAGTGTGTGAGGAGTGAGTGTGTGAGGAGTGAGTACGTGAGGAGTGAGTGTGTGAGGAGTGAGTGTGTGAGGAGTGAGTGATTGTGAGGAGTAAGTGTGCGAGGAGTGTGTGAGGAATGATTGTGTGACGAGAGAGTGTGTGAGGAGTAAATGTGTGAGGAGTAAGTGTGTGAGGAATGAGTGTGTGATAAATGAGTTTGTGAGGAATGATTGTGTGACGAGAGAGTGTGTGAGGAGTAAATGTGTGAGGAGTAAGTGTGTGAGGAATTAAATATGTGAGGAATAAGTGAGTGAGTGAGTGAGTGTGTGAGGAGTGAATTTGTTAGGAGTGAGTGTGTGAGTAGTAAGTGTGCGAGGAGTAAGTGTGAGAAGGAATGAGTGTGAGTGGAGTGAGTGTGTGAGGAGTGAGTGTTTGAGGAGTGAGTACGTGAGGAGTGAGTGTGTGAGGAGTGAGTGTGTGAGGAGTGAGTGTGTGAGGAGTAAGTGTGTGAGGAGTAAGTGTGTGAGGAATGATTGTGTGAGAAGAGAGTGTGTGAGGAGTAAGTGTGTGAGGAGTTAGTGTGTGAGGAATGAGTGTGTGAGGAATGAGTGTGTGAGGAGTAAGTGTGTGAGGAGTGAGTGTGTGAGGAGTGAGTGTGTGAGGAGTGAGTGTGTGAGGAGTAAGTGTGTGAGGAGTGATTGTGTGAGGAGTGAGTATTTTAGTAGTGAGTGTGTGAGGAGTGAGTGTGTGAGGAGTGAGTTTGTGAGGAGTGAGTGTGTGAGGAGTGAATGTGCGAGGAGTCAGTGTATGAGTAGTGAGTGTGTGAGTATGTGAGAAGTTAGTGTCTGAGGAGTGAGTATGTGAGAAGTGAGTGTATGAAGAGTGAGTGTGTGAGGAATGAGTGTGTGAGGAGTGAGTGTGTGACGAGTGAGTGTATGAGGAGCGAGTGTGTGAGGAGTGAATGTGTGAGGAGTGATTGTGTGAGGAGTGAGTATGTGAGTTGTGAGTGTGTGAGGAGTAAGTGTGTGAGAAGTGAATTTGTGCTGAGTGAATGTGTGAGGAGTTACGTATATGAGGAGTAAGTAAGTGAGTGTGTGAGGAGTGAATGTGTGAGGAATGAATGTATTAGGAATTAAATATGTGAGGAGTAAGTGAGTGAGTGAATGTGTGTGGAGTGAATTTGTGAGGAGTGAGTGTGTGAGTAGTAAGTGTGCGAGGAGTGAGTGTGAGAAGGAATGAGTGTGAGAGGAGTGAGTGTGTGAGGAGTGAGTGTGTGAGGAGTGAGTACGTGAGGAGTGTTTGTGTGAGGAGTGAGTGTGTGAGGAGTGAGAGTGTGAGGAGTAAGTGTGTGAGGAGTAAGTGTGTGAGGAATGATTGTGTGAGGAGAGAGTGTGTGAGGAGTAAGAGTGTGAGGAGAAAGTGTGTGAGGAATGAGTGTGTGAGGAATGAGTGTGTGAGGAATGAGTGTGTGAGGATTGAGTGTGTGAGGAGTTAGTGTGTGAGGAGTGAGTGTGTGAGGAGTGAGTGTGTGAGGAGTAAGTGTGTGAGGAGTGATTGTGTGAGGAGTGAGTATTTTAGTAGTGAGTGTGTGAGGAGTGAATGTGTGAGGATTGAGTGTATGAGTAGTGAGTGTGTGAGGAATGAGTGTGTGAGGAGTGAGTATGTGCGGACTGAGCATGTGAGAAGTGAGTGTGTGAGGAGTGAATGTGTGAGGAGTGAGTGTATGAGTAGTGAGTGTGTGAGGAGTGAGTGTGAGGAGTGAGTGTGTGACGAGTGAGTGTATGAGCAGTGAGTGTGTGAGTATGTGAGAAGTGAGTGTGTGAGGAGTGAATGTGTGAGGAGTGAGTGTATGAGTAGTGATTGTGTGAGGAGTGAGTATGTGAGTTGTGAGTGTGTGAGGAGTAAGTGTGTGAGAAGTGAATTTGTGCTGAGTGAATGTGTGAGGAGTTACGTATATGAGGAGTAAGTGAGTGAGTGTGTGAGGAGTGAATGTGTGAGGAGTGAATTTATTAGGAATTAAATATGTCAGGAGTAAGTGAGTGAGTGAGTGTGTGTGGAGTGAATTTGAGTGAGTAGTAAGTGTGCGAGGAGTGAGTGTGTGAGGAGTGAGTACGTGAGGAGTGAGTGTGTGAGGAGTGAGTGTGTGAGGAGTGAGTGTGTGAGGAGTGAGTGTTTGTGAGGAGTAAGTGTGCGAGGAGTGTGTGAGGAATGATTGTGTGACGAGAGAGTGTGTGAGGAGTAAATGTGTGAGGAGTAAGTGTGTGAGGAATGAGTGTGTGATAAATGAGTGTGTGAGGAATGAGTGTGAGAGGAGTGAGTGTTTGAGGAGTAAGGGTGTGAGAAGTGAGTATGTGAGAAGTGAGTGTATGAAGAGTGAGTGTATGAGTAGTGAGTGTGTGAGGAGTGAGTGTGAGGAGTGAGTGTGTGAGGAGTGAGTGTATGAGCAGTGAGTGTGTGAGTATGTGAGAAGTTAGTGTTTGAGGAGTGAGTATGTGAGAAGTGAGTGTATGAACAGTGAGTGTGTGAGGAGTGAGTGTGTGAGGAGTGAGTGTGTGACGAGTGAGTGTATGAGGAGCGAGTGTGTGAGGAGTGAATGTGTGTGGAGTGATTGTGTGAGGAGTGAGTATGTGAGTTGTGGGTGTGAGGAGTAAGTGTGTGAGAAGTGAATTTGTGCTGAGTGAATGTGTGAGGAGTTACGTATATGAGGAGTAAGTGAGTGAGTGTGTGAGGAGGGAATGTGTGAGGAGTGAATGTATTAGGAATTAAATATGTGAGGAGTAAGTGAGTGAGTGAGTGTGTGTGGAGTGAATTTGTGAGGAGTGAGTGTGTGAGTAGTAAGTGTGCGAGGAGTGAGTGTGAGACGGAATGAGTGTGAGAGGAGTGAGTGTGTGAGGAGTGAGTGTGTGAGGAGTGAGTACGTGAGGAGTGAGTGTGTGAGGAGTGAGTGTGTGAGGAGCGAGTGTTTGTGAGGAGTAAGTTTGTGAGGAGTAAGTTTGTGAGGAGTAATTGTGTGAGGAACGATTGTGTGAGGAGAGAATGTGTGAGGAGTAAGTGTGTGAGGAATGTGTGTGTGATAAATGAGTGTGTGATAAATGAGTGTTTGAGGAATGAGTGTGAGAGGAGTGAGTGTTTGAGGAGTAAGTGTGTGAGGAGTGAGTGTGTGAGGAGTGAGTGTGTGAGGAGTGAGTGTGTGAGGAGTGAGTGTGTGAGGAGTAAGTGTGTGAGGAGTGAGTGTGTGGGTATGTGAGGAGTGAGTGTGTGAGTGTGTGAGGAATGAGTGTGTGAGGAGTGAGTGTGTGAGGAATGAGTGTGTGAGGAGTGAGTGTGTGAGGAGTGTGTGTGTGTGAGGAATGAGTGTATGAGGAGTGAGTGTGTGAGGAGTGAGTGAGTGAAGAGTGAGTGTGTGAGGAGTAAGTGTGTGAGTATATGAGGAGTTGATGTGTGAGTGTGTGAGGAGTGAGTGTGTGAGTGTGTGAAGAGTGAATGTGTGAGGAGTGAGTGTGTGAGGAGTGAGTGTGTGAGTGTGTGAAGAGTGAGTATGTGAGGAGTGAGTGTGTGAGTGTGAGAGGAGTGAGTGTGTGAGGTGTGAGTGTGTGAGGAGTGAGTGTGTGAGGAGTGAGTGTGTGAGGAATGAGTGTGTGAGGAGTGAGTGTGTGAGGAGTGTGTTTGTGCGGAATGAGTGTATGAGGAGTGAGTGTGTGAGGAGTAAATGTGTGAGGAGTGAGTGTGTGAGGAGTGAGTGTGTGAGGAACGAGTGTGTAAGGAGTGAATGTGTCAAGAGTGAGTGTGTGAGGAGTAAGTGGGTGAGGAATGAGTGTGTGAGAAGTGAATTTGTGCTGAGTGAATGTGTGAGGAGTTACGTATATGAGGAGTAAGTGAGTGAGTGTGTGAGGAGTGAATGTGTGAGGAGTGAATGTATTAGGAATTAAATATGTGAGGAGTAAGTGAATGAGTGAGTGTGTGTGGAGTGAATTTGTGAGGAGTGAGTGTGTGAGTAGTAAGTGTGCGAGGAGTGAGTGTGAGACGGAATGAGTGTGAGAGGAGTGAGTGTGTGAGGAGTGAGTGTGTGAGGAGTGAGTACGTGAGGAGTGAGTGTTTGAGGAGTGAATGTGTGAGGAGCGAGTGTTTGTGAGGAGTAAGTGTGTGAGGAGTAAGTGTGTTAGGAACGATTGTGTGAGGAGAGTGTGTGAGGAGTAAGTGTGTGAGGAGTAAGTGTGTGAGGAATGTGTGTGTGATAAATGAGAGTGTGAGAGGAGTGAGTGTTTGAGGAGTAAGTGTGTGAGGAGTGAGTGTGTGAGGAGTGAGTGTGTGAGGAGTGAGTGTGTGAGGAGTGAGTGTGTGAGGAGTAAGTGTGTGAGGAGTGAGTGTGTGGGTATGTGAGGAGTGAGTGTGTGAGTGTGTGAGGAATGAGTGTGTGAGGAGTGAGTGTGTGAGGAATGAGTGTGTGAGGAGTGAGTGTGTGAGGAGTGTGTGTGTGAGGAATGAGTGTATGAAGAGTGAGTGTGTGAGGAGTGAGTGTGTGAAGAGTGAGTGTGTGAGGAGTGAGTGTATGAGGAATGAGGGTGTGAGGAGTGAGTGTGTGAGGAGTGAGTGTGTGAGTATATGAGGAGTGGATGTGTGAGTGTGTGAGGAGTGAGTGTGTGAGTGTGTGAAGAGTGAGTGTGTGAGGAGTGAGTGTGTGAGTGTGTGAGTGTGTGAGTGTGTGAGTGTGTGAGTGTGTGAGTGTGTGAGTGTGTGAGGAGTGAGTGTGTGAGTGTGTGAAGAGTGAGTATGTGAGGAGTGAGTGTGTGAGTGTGAGAGGAGTGAGTGTGTGAGGAGTGAGTGTGTGAGGAGTGAGTGTGTGAGGAGTGAGTGTGTGAGGAATGAGTGTGTGAGGAGTGAGTGTGTGAGGAGTGTGTTTGTGCGGAATGAGTGTATGAGGAGTGAGTGTGTGAGGAGTAAATGTGTGAGGAGTGAGTGTGGGAGGAGTGAGTGTGTGAGGAGTGAGTGTGTGAGGAATGAGTGTGTGAGGAGCGAGTGTGTGAGGAGTGAATGTGTCAAGAGTGAGTGTGTGAGGAGTAAGTGTGTGAGGAATGAGTGTGTGAGGAGCGAGTGTGTGAGGAGTGAATGTGTGAGGAGTGAATGTGTGAGGAGTTACGTATATGAGGAGTAAGTGAGTGAGTGAGGAGTGAATGTGTGAGGAGTGAATGTATTAGGAATTAAATATGTGAGGAATAAGTGAGTGAGTGAGTGAGTGTGTGAGGAGTGAATTTGTGAGGAGTGAGTGTGTGAGTAGTAAGTGTGCGAGGAGTAAGTGTGAGAAGGAATGAGTGTGAGTGGAGTGAGTGTGTGAGGAGTGAGTGTTTGAGGAGTGAGTGTGTGAGGAGTAAGTGTGTGAGGAGTAAGTGTGTGAGGAATGATTGTGTGAGGAGAGAGTGTGTGAGGAGTAAGAGTGTGAGGAGAAAGTGTGTGAGGAATGAGTGTGTGAGGAATGAGTGTGTGAGGAATGAGTGTGAGAGGAGTGAGTGTTTGAGGAGTAAGTGTGTGAGGAGTGAGTGTATGAGGAGTGAGTGTGTGAGGAGTGAGTGTGTGAGGAGTGAGTGTGTGAGGAGTAAGTGTGTGAGGAGTGATTGTGTGAGGAGTGAGTATTTTAGTAGTGAGTGTGTGAGGAGTGAATGTGTGAGGATTGAGTGTATGAGTAGTGAGTGTGTGAGGAGTGAGTGTGTGAGGAGTGAGTATGTGAGGAGTGAGCATGTGAGAAGTGGGTGTGTGAGGAGTGAATGTGTGAGGAGTGAGTGTATGAGTAGTGAGTGTGTGAGGAGTGAGTGTGAGGAGTGAGTGTGTAACGAGTGAGTGTATGAGCAGTGAGTGTGTGAGTATGTGAGAAGTGAGTGTGTGAGGAGTGAATGTGTGAGGAGTGAGTGTATGAGTAGTGATTGTGTGAGGAGTGAGTATGTGAGTTGTGAGTGTGTGAGGAGTAAGTGTGTGAGAAGTGAATTTGTGCTGAGTGAATGTGTGAGGAGTTGCGTATATGAGGAGTAAGTGAGTGAGTGTGTGAGGAGTGAATGTGTGAGGAGTGAATTTATTAGGAATTAAATATGTCAGGAGTAAGTGAGTGAGTGAGTGTGTGTGGAGTGAATTTGAGTGAGTAGTAAGTGTGCGAGGAGTGAGTGTGAGACGGAATGAGTGTGAGAGGGGTGAGTGTGTGAGGAGTGAGTGTGTGAGGAGTGAGTACGCGAGGAGTGAGTGTGTGAGGAGTGAGTGTGTGAGGAGTGAGTGTTTGTGAGGAGTAAGTGTGTGAGGAGTGTGTGAGGAATGATTGTGTGACGAGAGAGTGTGTGAGGAGTAAATGTGTGAGGAGTAAGTGTGTGAGGAATGAGTGTGTGATAAATGAGTGTGTGAGGAATGAGTGTGAGAGGAGTGAGTGTTTGAGGAGTAAGTGTGTGAGAAGTGAGTATGTGAGAAGTGAGTGTATGAAGAGTGAGTGTATGAGTAGTGAGTGTGTGAGGAGTGAGTGTGAGGAGAGAGTGTGTGAGTATGTGAGAAGTTAGTGTTTTAGGAGTGAGTATGTGAGAAGTGAGTGTATGAAGAGTGAGTGTGTGAGGAGTGAGTGTGTCAGGAGTGAGTGTGTGACGAGTGAGTGTATGAGGAGCGAGTGTGTGAGGAGTGAATGTGTGTGGAGTGATTGTGTGAGTAGTGATTGTGTGAGGAGTGAGTATGTGAGTTCTGAGTGTGTGAGGAGTAAGTGTGTGAGAAGTGAATTTGTGCTGAGTGAATGTGTGAGGAGTTACGTATATGAGGAGTAAGTGAGTGAGTGTGTGAGGAGTGAATGTGTGAGGAGTGAATGTATTAGGAATTAAATATGTGAGGAGTGAGTGTGTGAGGAGTTAGTGTGTGAGGAATGAGTGTGTGAGGAGTGAGTGTGTGAGGAGTGTGTTTGTGCGGAATGAGTGTATGAGGAGTGAGTGTGTGAGGAGTAAATGTGTGAGGAGTGAGTGTGTGAGGAGTGAGTGTGTGAGGAATGAGTGTGTGAGGAGCGAGTGTGTGAGGAGTGAATGTGTGAGGAGTGATTGTGTGAGGAGTGAGCATGTGAGTTGTGAGTGTGTGATGATAAAGTGTGTGAGAAGTGAATTTGTGCTGAGTGAATGTGTGAGGAGTTACGTATATGAGGAGTAAGTGAGTGAGTGAGGAGTGAATGTGTGAGGAGTGAATGTATTAGGAATTAAATATGTGAGGAATAAGTGAGTGAGTGAGTGAGTGTGTGAGGAGTGAATTTGTGAGGAGTGAGTGTGTGAGTAGTAAGTGTGCGAGGAGTAAGTGTGAGAAGGAATGAGTGTGAGTGGAGTGAGTGTGTGAGGAGTGAGTGTTTGAGGAGTGAGTACGTGAGGAGTGAGTGTGTGAGGAGTGAGTGTGTGATGAGTGAGTGTGTGAGGAGTAAGTGTGTGAGGAGTAAGTGTGTGAGGAATGAGTGTGTGAGGAATGAGTGTGTGAGGAATGAGTGTGAGAGGAGTGAGTGTTTGAGGAGTAAGTGTGTGAGGAGTGAGTGTATGAGGAGTGAGTGTGTGAGGAGTGAGTGTGTGAGGAGTGAGTGTGTGAGGAGTAAGTGTGTGAGGAGTGATTGTGTGAGGAGTGAGTATTTTAGTAGTGAGTGTGTGAGGAGTGAATGTGTGAGGATTGAGTGTATGAGTAGTGAGTGTGTGAGGAGTGAGTGTGTGAGGAGTGAGTATGTGAGGAGTGAGCATGTGAGAAGTGAGTGTGTGAGGAGTGAATGTGTGAGGAGTGAGTGTATGAGTAGTCAGTGTGTGAGGAGTGAGTGTGAGGAGTGAGTGTGTAACGAGTGAGTGTATGAGCAGTGAGTGTGTGAGTATGTGAGAAGTGAGTGTGTGAGGAGTGAATGTGTGAGGAGTGAATGTATGAGTAGTGATTGTGTGAGGAGTGAGTATGTGAGTTGTGAGAGTGTGAGGAGTAAGTGTGTGAGAAGTGAATTTGTGCTGAGTGAATGTGTGAGGAGTTACGTATATGAGGAGTAAGTGAGTGAGTGTGTGAGGAGTGAATGTGTGAGGAGTGAATTTATTAGGAATTAAATATGTCAGGAGTAAGTGAGTGAGTGAGTGTGTGTGGAGTGAATTTGAGTGAGTAGTAAGTGTGCGAGGAGTGAGTGTGAGACGAAATGAGTGTGAGAGGGGTGAGTGTGTGAGGAGTGAGTGTGTGAGGAGTGAGTACGTGAGGAGTGAGTGTGTGAGGAGTGAGTGTGTGAGGAGTGAGTGTTTGTGAGGAGTAAGTGTGTGAGGAGTGTGTGAGGAATGATTGTGTGACGAGAGAGTGTGTGAGGAGTAAATGTGTGAGGAGTAAGTGTGTGAGGAATGAGTGTGTGATAAATGAGTGTGTGAGGAATGAGTGTGAGAGGAGTGAGTGTTTGAGGAGTAAGTGTGTGAGAAGTGAGTATGTGAGAAGTGAGTGTATGAAGAGTGAGTGTATGAGTAGTGAGTGTGTGAGGAGTGAGTGTGAGGAGTGAGTGTGTGAGGAGTGAGTGTATGAGCAGTGAGTGTGTGAGTATGTGAGAAGTTAGTGTTTGAGGAGTGAGTATGTGAGAAGTGAGTGTGTGAAGAGTGAGTATGTGAGGAGTGAGTGTGTCAGGAGTGAGTGTGTGACGAGTGAGTGTATGAGGAGCGAGTGTGTGAGGAGTGAATGTGTGTGGAGTGATTGTGTGAGTAGTGATTGTGTGAGGAGTGAGTATGTGAGTTCTGAATGTGTGAGGAGTAAGTGTGTGAGAAGTGAATTTGTGCTGAGTGAATGTGTGAGGAGTTACGTATATGAGGAGTAAGTGAGTGAGTGTGTGAGGAGTGAATGTGTGAGGAGTGAATGTATTAGGAATTAAATATGTGAGGAGTGAGTGTGTGAGGAGTGAGTGTGTGAGGAATGAGTGTGTGAGGAGTTAGTGTGTGAGGAGTGTGTTTGTGCGGAATGAGTGTATGAGGAGTGAGTGTGTGAGGAGTAAATGTGTGAGGAGTGAGTGTGTGAGGAGTGAGTGTGTGAGGAATGAGTGTGTGAGGAGCGAGTGTGTGAGGAGTGAATGTGTCAAGAGTGAGTGTGTGAGGAGTAAGTGTGTGAGGAATGAGTGTGTGAGGAGCGAGTGTGTGAGGAGTGAATGTGTGAGGAGTGATTGTGTGAGGAGTGAGCATGTGAGTTGTGAGTGTGTGATGATAAAGTGTGTGAGAAGTGAATTTGTGCTGAGTGAATGTGTGAGGAGTTACGTATATGAGGAGTAAGTGAGTGAGTGAGGAGTGAATGTGTGAGGAGTGAATGTATTAGGAATTAAATATGTGAGGAATAAGTGAGTGAGTGAGTGAGTGTGTGAGGAGTGAATTTGTGAGGAGTGAGTGTGTGAGTAGTAAGTGTGCGAGGAGTAAGTGTGAGAAGGAATGAGTGTGAGTGGAGTGAGTGTGTGAGGAGTGAGTGTTTGAGGAGTGAGTACGTGAGGAGTGAGTGTGTGAGGAGTGAGTGTGTGATGAGTGAGTGTGTGAGGAGTAAGTGTGTGAGGAGTAAGTGTGTGAGGAATGATTGTGTGAGGAGAGAGTGTGTGAGGAGTAAGAGTGTGAGGAGAAAGTGTGTGAGGAATGAGTGTGTGAGGAATGAGTGTGTGAGGAATGAGTGTGAGAGGAGTGAGTGTTTGAGGAGTAAGTGTGTGAGGAGTGAGTGTATGAGGAGTGAGTGTGTGAGGAGTGAGTGTGTGAGGAGTGAGTGTGTGAGGAGTAAGTGTGTGAGTAGTGATTGTGTGAGGAGTGAGTATTTTAGTAGTCAGTGTGTGAGGAGTGAATGTGTGAGGATTGAGTGTATGAGTAGTGAGTGTGTGAGGAGTGAGTGTGTGAGGAGTGAGTATGTGAGGAGTGAGCATGTGAGAAGTGAGTGTGTGAGGAGTGAATGTGTGAGGAGTGAGTGTATGAGTAGTGAGTGTGTGAGGAGTGAGTGTGAGGAGTGAGTGTGTAACGAGTGAGTGTATGAGCAGTGAGTGTGTGAGTATGTGAGAAGTGAGTGTGTGAGGAGTGAATGTGTGAGGAGTGAGTGTATGAGTAGTGATTGTGTGAGGAGTGAGTATGTGAGTTGTGAGTGTGTGAGGAGTAAGTGTGTGAGAAGTGAATTTGTGCTGAGTGAATGTGTGAGGAGTTACGTATATGAGGAGTAAGTGAGTGAGTGTGTGAGGAGTGAATGTGTGAGGAGTGAATTTATTAGGAATTAAATATGTCAGGAGTAAGTGAGTGAGTGAGTGTGTGTGGAGTGAATTTGAGTGAGTAGTAAGTGTGCGAGGAGTGAGTGTGAGACGGAATGAGTGTGAGAGGGGTGAGTGTGTGAGGAGTGAGTGTGTGAGGAGTGAGTACGTGAGGAGTGAGTGTGTGAGGAGTGAGTGTGTGAGGAGTGAGTGTTTGTGAGGAGTAAGTGTGTGAGGAGTGTGTGAGGAATGATTGTGTGACGAGAGAGTGTGTGAGGAGTAAATGTGTGAGGAGTAAGTGTGTGAGGAATGAGTGTGTGATAAATGAGTGTGTGAGGAATGAGTGTGAGAGGAGTGAGTGTTTGAGGAGTAAGTGTGTGAGAAGTGAGTATGTGAGAAGTGAGTGTATGTAGAGTGAGTGTATGAGTAGTGAGTGTGTGAGGAGTGAGTGTGAGGAGTGAGTGTGTGAGGAGTGAGTGTATGAGCAGTGAGTGTGTGAGTATGTGAGAAGTTAGTGTTTGAGGAGTGAGTATGTGAGAAGTGAGTGTATGAAGAGTGAGTGTGTGAGGAGTGAGTGTGTCAGGAGTGAGTGTGTGACGAGTGAGTGTATGAGGAGCGAGTGTGTGAGGAGTGAATGTGTGTGGAGTGATTGTGTGAGTAGTGATTGTGTGAGGAGTGAGTATGTGAGTTCTGAGAGTGTGAGGAGTAAGTGTGTGAGAAGTGAATTTGTGCTGAGTGAATGTGTGAGGAGTTACGTATATGAGGAGTAAGTGAGTGAGTGTGTGAGGAGTGAATGTGTGAGGAGTGAATGTATTAGGAATTAAATATGTGAGGAGTAAGTGAGTGAGTGAGTGTGTGTGGAGTGAATTTTTGAGGAGTGAGTGTGTGAGTAGTAAGTGTGCGAGGAGTGAGTGTGAGACGGAATGAGTGTGAGAGGAGTGAGTGTGTGAGGAGTGAGTGTGTGAGGAGTGAGTACGTGAGGAGTGAGTGTTTGAGGAGTGAATGTGTGAGGAGCGAGTGTTTGTGAGGAGTAAGTGTGTGAGGAGTAAGTGTGTGAGGAACGATTGTGTGAGGAGAGAGTGTGTGAGGAGTAAGTGTGTGAGGAGTAAGTGTGTGAGGAATGTGTGTGTGATAAATGAGAGTGTGAGAGGAGTGAGTGTTTGAGGAGTAAGTGTGTGAGGAGTGAGTGTGTGAGGAGTGAGTGTGTGAGGAGTGAGTGTGTGAGGAGTGAGTGTGTGGGTATGTGAGGAGTGAGTGTGTGAGTGTGTGAGGAATGAGTGTGTGAGGAGTGAGTGTGTGAGGAATGAGTGTGTGAGGAGTGAGTGTGTGAGGAGTGTGTGTGTGAGGAATGAGTGTATGAAGAGTGAGTGTGTGAGGAGTGAGTGTGTGAAGAGTGAGTGTGTGAGGAGTGAGTGTATGAGGAATGAGGGTGTGAGGAGTGAGTGTGTGAGTATATGAGGAGTGGATGTGTGAGTGTGTGAGGAGTGAATGTGTGAGTGTGTGAAGAGTGAGTGTGTGAGGAGTGAGTGTGTGAGTGTGTGAGTGTGTGAGTGTGTGAGTGTGTGAGTGTGTGAGTGTGTGAGTGTGTGAGTGTGTGAGGAGTGAGTGTTTGAGTGTGTGAAGAGTGAGTATGTGAGGAGTGAGTGTGTGAGTGTGAGAGGAGTGAGTGTGTGAGGAGTGAGTGTGTGAGGAGTGAGTGTGTGAGGAGTGAGTGTGTGAGGAATGAGTGTGTGAGGAGTGAGTGTGTGAGGAGTGTGTTTGTGCGGAATGAGTGTATGAGGAGTGAGTGTGTGAGGAGTAAATGTGTGAGGAGTGAGTGTGTGAGGAGTGAGTGTGTGAGGAATGAGTGTGTGAGGAGCGAGTGTGTGAGGAGTGAATGTGTCAAGAGTGAGTGTGTGAGGAGTAAGTGTGTGAGGAATGAGTGTGTGAGGAGCGAGTGTGTGAGGAGTGAATGTGTGAGGAGTGATTGTGTGAGGAGTGAGCATGTGAGTTGTGAGTGTGTGATGATAAAGTGTGTGAGAAGTGAATTTGTGCTGAGTGAATGTGTGAGGAGTTACGTATATGAGGAGTAAGTGAGTGAGTGAGTGAGTGTGTGAGGAGTGAATTTGTTAGGAGTGAGTGTGTGAGTAGTAAGTGTGCGAGGAGTAAGTGTGAGAAGGAATGAGTGTGAGTGGAGTGAGTGTGTGAGGAGTGAGTGTTTGAGGAGTGAGTACGTGAGGAGTGAGTGTGTGAGGAGTGAGTGTGTGAGGAGTGAGTGTGTGAGGAGTAAGTGTGTGAGGAGTAAGTGTGTGAGGAATGATTGTGTGAGAAGAGTGTGTGAGGAGTAAGTGTGTGAGGAGTTAGTGTGTGAGGAATGAGTGTGTGAGGAATGAGTGTGTGAGGAGTAAGTGTGTGAGGAGTGAGTGTGTGAGGAGTGAGTGTGTGAGGAGTGAGTGTGTGAGGAGTAAGTGTGTGAGGAGTGATTGTGTGAGGAGTGAGTATTTTAGTTGTGAGTGTGTAAGGAGTGAGTGTGTGAGGAGTGAGTTTGTGAGGAGTGAGTGTGTGAGGAGTGAATGTGCGAGGAGTCAATGTATGAGTAGTGAGTGTGTGAGTATGTGAAAAGTTAGTGTTTGAGGAGTGAGTATGTGAGAAGTGAGTGTATGAAGAGTGAGTGTGTGAGGAGTGAGTGTGTGAGGAGTGAGTGTGTGAAGAGTGAGTGTATGAGGAGCGAGTGTGTGAGGAGTGAATGTGTGAGGAGTGATTGTGTGAGGAGTGAGTATGTGAGTTGTGAGTGTGTGAGGAGTAAGTGTGTGAGAAGTGAATTTGTGCTGAGTGAATGTGTGAGGAGTTACGTATATGAGGAGTAAGTAAGTGAGTGTGTGAGGAGTGAATGTGTGAGGAGTGAATGTATTAGGAGTGAATGTGTCAAGAGTGAGTGTGTGAGGAGTAAGTGTGTGAGGAATGAGTGTGTGAGGAGCGAGTGTGTGAGGAGTGAATGTGTGAGGAGTGATTGTGTGAGGAGTGAGCATGTGAGTTGTGAGTGTGTGATGATAAAGTGTGTGAGAAGTGAATTTGTGCTGAGTGAATGTGTGAGGAGTTACGTATATCAGGAGTAAGTGAGTGAGTGAGGAGTGAATGTGTGAGGAGTGAATGTATTAGGAATTAAATATGTGAGGAATAAGTGAGTGAGTGAGTGAGTGTGTGAGGAGTGAATTTGTTAGGAGTGAGTGTGTGAGTAGTAAATGTGCGAGGAGTAAGTGTGAGAAGGAATGAGTGTGAGTGGAGTGAGTGTGTGAGGAGTGAGTGTTTGAGGAGTGAGTACGTGAGGAGTGAGTGTGTGAGGAGTGAGTGTGTGAGGAGTGAGTGTGTGAGGAGTAAGTGTGTGAGGAGTAAGTGTGTGAGGAATGATTGTGTGAGAAGAGAGTGTGTGAGGAGTAAGTGTGTGAGGAGTTAGTGTGTGAGGAATGAGTGTGTGAGGAATGAGTGTGTGAGGAGTAAGTGTGTGAGGAGTGAGTGTGTGAGGAGTGAGTGTGTGAGGAGTGAGTGTGTGAGGAGTAAGTGTGTGAGGAGTGATTGTGCGAGGAGTGAGTATTTTAGTTGTGAGTGTGTAAGGAGTGAGTGTGTGAGGAGTGAGTTTGTGAGGAGTGAGTGTGTGAGGAGTGAATGTGCGAGGAGTCAATGTATGAGTAGTGAGTGTGTGAGTATGTGAAAAGTTAGTGTTTGAGGAGTGAGTATGTGAGAAGTGAGTGTATGAAGAGTGAGTGTGTGAGGAGTGAGTGTGTGAGGAGTGAGTGTGTGAAGAGTGAGTGTATGAGGAGCGAGTGTGTGAGGAGTGAATGTGTGAGGAGTGATTGTGTGAGGAGTAAGTGTGTGAGAAGTGAATTTGTGCTGAGTGAATGTGTGAGGAGTTACGTATATGAGGAGTAAGTAAGTGAGTGTGTGAGGATGTGAATGTGTGAGGAGTGAATGTATTAGGAATTAAATATGTGAGGAGTAAGTGAGTGAGTGAATGTGTGTGGAGTGAATTTGTGAGGAGTGTGTGAGTAGTAAGTGTGCGAGGAGTGAGTGCGAGAAGGAATGAGTGTGAGAGGAGTGAATGTGTGAGGAGTGAGTGTGTGAGGAGTGAGTACGTGAGGAGTGTTTGTGTGAGGAGTGAGTGTGTGAGGAGTGAGTGTGTGAGGAGTAAGTGTGTGAGGAGTAAGTGTGTGAGGAATGATTGTGTGAGGAGAGAGTGTGTGAGGAGTAAGAGTGTGAGGAGTAAGTGTGTGAGGAATGAGTGTGTGAGGAATGAGTGTGTGAGGAATGAGTGTGAGAGGAGTGAGTGTTTGAGGATAAGTGTGTGAGGAGTGAGTGTATGAGGAGTGAGTGTGTGAGGAGTGAGTGTGTGAGGAGTGAGTGTGTGAGGAGTGAGTGTATTAGTAGTGAGTGTGTGGGGAGTGAATGTGTGAGGATTGAGTGTTTGAGTAGCGAGTGTGTGAGGAGTGAGTGTGTGAGGAGTGAATGTGTGAGGAGTGAGTGTGTGAGGAGTGAACGTGCGAGGAGTGAGTATGTGAGGAGTGAGTATATGAGGGGTGATTATGTGAGAAGTGAGTGTGTGAGGAGTGAATGTGTGAGGAGTGAGTGTATGAGTAGTGAGTGTGTGAGGAGTGAATGTGAGGAGTGAGTGTATGAGGAGTGAGTGTATGAGTAGTGAGTGTGTGAGTATGTGAGAAGTATGTGTTTGAGGATTGAGTATGTGAGAAGTGAGTGTATGAAGAGTGAGTGTGTGAGGAGTGAGTGTGTGAGGAGTGAGTGTGTGACGAGTGAGTGTATGAGTAGTGAGTGGGTGAGTATGTGAGAATTGCGTGTATGAGGAGTGAGTGTGTGAGTCGTGAGTGTGTGAGTGTGTGAGTATGTGAGTAGTGAGTGTGTGAATAGTGAGTGTGTGAGTATGTGAGTATGTGAGGAGTGAGTGTGTGAGGAGTGAGTATGTGAGAAGTGAGTGTGTGAAGAGTAAGTGGGTGAGGAGTGAGTGTGTGAGGAGTGAGTATGTGAGGAGTGAGTGTGAGAGGAGTGAGTATGTGACAAGTTGAGTGTGTGAGGAGTGAGTGTGTGAGGAGTGAGTGAGGTAGGAGTGAGTGTGTGAGGAATGAGTGTGTGAGGAGCGAGTGTGTGGGGAGTGAAAGTGTGAGGAATGAGTGTGTGAGGAGCGAGTTTGTGAGGAGTGAGTATGTGAGTAATGAATGTGTGAGGAGTAAGTGTGTGAGAAGTGAGTGTGTGAAGAGTGAGTGTTTGATAAGTGAGTGTGTGAGGAGTGAGTTTCTGAGAAGTGAATGTGTGAGTGTGTGAAGAGTGAGTGTGTGATAAGTGAGTGTGTGAGGAGTGAGTGTATGAGAAGTGAGTGTGTGAAGAGTGGGTGTGTGAAGAGTGAGTGTGTGAACAGTGGGTGTGTGAGGCGTGAGTGTGTGAGGAGTGAGTATGTGAAGAGTGAGTGTGGGAAGAGTGAGTGTATGAGGACTGAGTGTGTGAGTAGTGAGTGTGTGAGTAGTGAGTGACTGAGTGAGTGAGTATGCGAGGAGTGAGTGTGTGAGTGTGTGAGTGTGTGAGTGTGTGAGGAGTGAGTGTATGAGGATTGAGTGTGTGATGTGTGAGTGTGTGAGGATTGAGTGTGTGATGTGTGAGTGTGTGAGTATGTGAGGAGTGAGTGTGTTAGTGTGTGAGGAGTGAGTGTGTGAGGAGTGAGTGTTTGAGTATGTGAGGAGTGAGTGTGTGAGTGTGTGAGGAGTGACTGTGTGAGGAGTGAGTGTGTGAGGAATGAGTGTGTGAGGAGTGAGTGTTTGAGGAGTGTGTGTGTGAGGAATGAGTGTATGAGGAGTGGGTGTGTGAGGAGTGAGTGTGTGAAGAGTGAGTGTGTGAGGAGTGAGTGTGTGAGGAATGAGTGTGTGAGGAGTGAATGTGTGAGGAGTGAGTGTGTGAGAATATAAGGAGTAGGTGTGTGAGTGTGTGAGGAGTGAGTGTGTGAGTGTTTGAAGAGTGAGTGTGTGAGGAGTGAGTGTGTGAGGAGTGAGTGTGTGGGGAGTGAGTGTGTGAGTATGTGACGAGTGAGCGTGTGAGGAGTGAGTGTGTGACGAGTGAGTGTATGAGTAGTGAGTGGGTGAGTATGTGAGAATTGCGTGTATGAGGAGTGAGTGTGTGAGTCGTGAGTGTGTGAGTGTGTGAGTATGTGAGTATGTGAGTAGTGAGTGTATGAATAGTGAGTGTGTGAGTATGTGAGTATGTGAGGAGTGAGTGTGTGAGGAGTGAGTATGTGAGAAGTGAGTGTGTGAAGAGTGAGTGGGTGAGGAGTGAGTGTGTGAGGAGTGAGTATGTGAGGAGTGAGTGTGAGAGGAGTGAGTATGTGACAAGTTGAGTGTGTGAGGAATGAGTGTGTGAGGAGTGAGTGTGGTAGGAGTGAGTGTGTGAGGAATGAGTGTGTGAGGAGCGAGTGTGTGGGGAGTGAAAGTGTGAGGAATGAGTGTGTGAGGAGCGAGTTTGTGAGGAGTGAGTATGTGAGTAATGAATGTGTGAGGAGTAAGTGTGTGAGAAGTGAGTGTGTGAAGAGTGAGTGTGTGATAAGTGAGTGTGTGAGGAGTGAGTTTCTGAGAAGTGAGTGTGTGAAGAGTGGGTGTGTGAAGAGTGAGTGTGTGAACAGTGGGTGTGTGAGGCGTGAGTGTGTGAGGAGTGAGTATGTGAAGAGTGAGTGTGGGAAGAGTGAGTGTATGAGGAGTGAGTGTGTGAGTAGTGAGTGTGTGAGTAGTGAGTGAGTGAGTATGCGAGTAGTGAGTGTGTGAGTGTGTGAGTGTGTGAGGAGTGAGTGTATGAGGATTGAGTGTGTGATGTGTGAGTGTGTGAGGATTGAGTGTGTGATGTGTGAGTGTGTGAGTATGTGAGGAGTGAGTGTGTGAGGAGTGAGTGTGTGATTATGTGAGGAGTGAGTGTGTTAGTGTGTGAGGAATGAGTGTGTGAGGAGTGAGTGTGTGAGGAGTGAGTTTTTGAGTATGTGAGGAGTGAGTGTGTGAGTGTGTGAGGAGTGAGTGAGTGAGGAGTGAGTGTGTGAGGAATGAGTGTGAGGAGTGAGTGTTTGAGGAGTGTGTGTGTGAGGAATGAGTGTATGAGGAGTGGGTGTGTGAGGAGTGAGTGTGTGAAGAGTGAGTTTGTGAGGAGTGAGTGTGTGAGGAATGAGTGTGTGAGGAGTGAATGTGTGAGGAGTGAGTGTGTGAGAATATAAGGAGTAGGTGTTTGAGTGTGTGAGGAGTGAGTGTGTGAGTGTTTGAAGAGTGAGTGTGTGAGGAGTGAGTGTGTGAGGAGTGAGTGTGTGGGGAGTGAGTGTGTGAGTATGTGAGGAGTGAGTATGTGAGTGTTTGAGGAGTGAGAGTGTGAGGAGTGAGTGTGTGAGGAATGAGTGTGTGAGTGAGGAGTGAGTGTGTGAGGAGTGTATGTGTGTGAGGAATGAGTGTATGAGGAGTGAGTGTGTTAGGAGTGAGTTTGTGAGGAGTGAGTGTGTCTGTGTGTTAGGAGTGAGTGTGTGAGGAGTGAGTGTGTGTGTGAGGAGTGAGTGTGTGAGGAATGAGTGTGTGAAGAGTGAGTGTGTTAGGAGTGAGTATATGAGGAGTGGGTGTGTGAGTGTGTGAGGAGTGAGTGTGTGAGTGTGTGAAGAGTGAGTGTGTGAGGAGTGAGTGTGTGAGTGTGTGAGTGTGTGAGTGTGTGAGTGTGTGAGTGTGTGAGTGTGTGAGTGTGTGAGTGTGTGAGTGTGTGAGTGTGTGAGTGTGTGAGTGTGTGAGTGTGTGAGTGTGTGAGTGTGTGAGTGTGTGAGTGTGTGAGTGTGTGAGTGTGTGAGTGTGTGAGTGTGTGAGTGTGTGAGTGTGTGAGTGTGTGAGGAGTGAGTGTGTGAGGAATGAGTGTGTGATGAGTGAGTGTGTGAGGAGTGAGTGTGTGAGGAGTGAGTGTGTGAGTATGTGAGGAGTGAGTGTGTGAGGGTGTGAGTGTGTGAGTGTGTGAGTAGTGAGTGTGTGAGGAGTGAGTGTGTGAGGAATGAGTGTGTGAGGAATGAGTGTGTGAGGAGTGTGTGTGTGAGGAGTGTGTTTGTTAGCAATGAGTGTATGAGAAGTGAGTGTGTGAGGAGTAAATGTGTGAGGAGTGAGTGTGTGAGGGGTGAGTGTGTGAGGAGTGAGTGTGTGAGGAGTGAGTGTGTGAGGAGTAAATGTGTGAGGAGTGAGTGTGTGAGGAGTGAGTGTGTGAGGAGTGAGTGTGTGAGGAGTGAGTGTGTGAGGAGTGAGTGTGTGAGGAGTAAATGTGTGAGGTGTAAATGTGTGAGGAGTAAATGTGTGAGGAGTGAGTGTGTGAGGAGTAAATGTGTGAGGAGTAAATGTGTGAGGAGTAAATGTGTGAGGAGTAAATGTGTGAGGAGTGAGTGATTGAGGAGTAAAGGTGTGAGGAGTAAAAGTGTGAGTAGTGAGTGTGTGAGACAATCTTTTTGAAAATAAGGGCAAATATTTTATCCTGACGCCAGTAGTAGCTTTTCTTAATGTAATATATTTACCATGATATATAATTTATATCCGTTTTATGATGTATGTACGCCTATTCAAAAAGAATCCCGGATATAAGGCTCTTTAGAAATGCGATTTATGATAATAGTAATAATAGTAGTAATAATAATAATGATAATAACAAGAGGGTTAAAGTGTTGTACGTGCGCCAGCGGAGTGACTGGGGGAAGTTGGATTGATGACGTTCATCATAATACTTAATTTAAAAGAGTGTTTGACACAGGATATCTACAGGGCTTGGTAGACTACTTCGTAGGTTCTGACATATTGTGCCCTGTTAGCTGATCTCTACAAATGCCATTTTGGGAGCATTGGTGGAAACTGGTTGTTTTGCATGGCACACCACAAGCTGTCTGTGTGTAGCGGGGTCTTTACACTGGTCTGTTCGTTGTACACAGGCACAATAGTTTCCACAGAACAATGTCTTATGGTATTTAATTCTACACATGCCAATAACTGGACACTTTGAAATGTGTATGCCTCGTGGCGTGAGCTAGCAAAAGCAAAATGGATTGCTTCGCTGCTGTTGAGCGCATTTTAATTGCTACTGCGACTTACCGGAGACGTATGAAGTGGGCATTGTGTCGTCTTCGTGGAGTAAGCCTGTACATGTCTTGCATACATCGTCGTTGTTTAGTAGTTTCCTACAGTTTGAATATAAAAATAATAATTTTAATAGCTGAAAGACTACCCTGAATATCCACGTCAAACAAAATGTAAGCCGATGTGCGCATGTGCCCATAACACGTGACTGGTCAACCAGACCAAACGTGAATAGCCAGTCTGTCGCCTCGTGCTAGGTAACAAAAGCTATTGTCCCGGAGAAGGTTATTGTCCTGTGTTATGTCATTCTGTGTGCTTGCGTGTGCGTGCGTATGACCAGTTGTTCGTGAGTGCGTGCGTACGTACTATTGTACCTTGGAATGGCATATCCATGCAATACTTTATAGGCGTTTATATATCTCTAAAGGCGGGTTTACACTATGCAACGCCGCTGCAAGCAACGAGGCGGTTGAGAAAGGTCAAGGCCGAACGATGTTGCTTGCAACGTTGCTGCTTGCAACACCTCTTGCATGTTTACACTATGCAGCACGGTTGCAGCGACTACACATTAATTTGTCTCCAGCCCACCGTGTGGCACCACTCTTACATAGCAATGGACGCGTTGCATCTGGGGGAGGGGGTTGGGAATCAATTTCTTAGACCTGAGTACAAATGACTTTTATCCAGTGATTAAAAAATTAAAACAAATTTAATGGAATCTCATTAAATATGTCGCGCCACTGAGCTTGATTTTCGAGGATATTGGCGCAAAAGAAGTTACTATTATTATTATTATTATCATAAAATTAGCTTATTTTATATATTATGATATGACATTACACTGATTACAAATACATTAGTGGTAGAGGCAATGTTATGGGATCTTTATGGGTCAACAACATTAAATAAGTAGTACACAACGATACACAAATGATTTTTTTTTATTAAACTAAACGCTCACAATACTTGAAGGTATAGAAAGAAGATGACATATGAAATGACGCATGAGTACTTTAATAAATATATTTTTTATTCTGAAATCATGAGTCCACAATCATTATATTGTGAAATATACAATATACCAATGAGTGTGTATGTGAACATAAAAGCATGTTAAATTGAACGTAATGTTCACTAGGCTGCAAATGATGTGCTATACTGATATTCAGAATACACTTTATGTGCATTAAATGGTATTATATAACTTGACTTGTATGATGAGATGCCACTGAAACAATGAGAATTGTCCACATGTAGAGAAGACAGCTTGTCACACCAACTCTTTCACATGAAGCTGATGCAGGTCGTATAGTGTAATCCATAATTATTATCCGCATTGGTTTCAGTCTATTCATATCATTTCCTATGTTGCTTTCTGTAACTCCATTAGCTGCAACACAAAATATAAAAACATAATTAGTTCATAACTTTACATTGCGTGAGGAGTAAATACCAGCACACGAACAGACATGAAACTGTTACAACATGATGTGTTTAGTTAATATTAATTTGCTATTTTGTTTTGAAAATATGATATATGTTATGTTAATGTTTGCGTAGAATGCATAGCTTATATTGGCTTACCAATTATTTATAGTATACAGATAGTGTATGTGGAGCACAAATTAGAAACGTATATGGAGTAAATTTTTATATGTTGTCTCGGTTTAAAAAATATTAATTATTTACTAAACCACTTTTTGCAATAACATGTAGGCGTATAATTATATGAAATACTTATAATATAATTAGTTACAATTATGTATATTTTATTTTAAAGAGAATCCCTTGAAAGGGAGTCTTTGGGACACAATAGGAATTATTTTATTTGTATCAAAAATTATTATTACCAGAAATACTTGGTAATTAATAAAAAAACTCTTTGTAATTTTTGTATTCATATAATCATTTCATGTAACCCTACACAATAAAACAGTGTCAGTGATCATATCAGTATTGCTGACCCCATTGTAAAATCATTATATTTATAAGAACAGTACACTCGCCCTATAAAACACTACATAAGTATTGGCGTAACATTGTTGATATGGGCGATAAAACAAGTACTAGCCGCTTCAAATATTGTCAGCGATACCTACCTTCAAATACGTATCGATTCTTCACTGCGATGACGCTGCCATGACCCGCAAAGATGGTACTCCTAACATCAAAAAACAGGAAATGGCGTTGCTTTCGAAAGCCATACGTCACTCGCGGTCACTGCCTGTGATTGGACAAATTCCATGCAACCAAGAGACAATGTTGCACCGAATAGAACCTTCCCTATCCATGAGACCGTTGCAAGCAGCGGTCTCATGAGACGCCGCTGTATGCGATTTTATGTTTACACTAGGCGATCTTGCTGCAAGCAACCATGCCTCACGTTGCAAGCAGCGGCGTTGCATAGTGTAAACCCGCCTTAAGGGTTCAACTGTCGACAATATTGACGTTAAGCAATGCGTCAGTAGGCAGGCATATACATTTTAATGTCCTGCTATGTATAGTCACTATTCTCGGGTCACTGTTCTCGGAAACATGACATCATGTTATGTCTGCGTGCGCGCGTTTGGTGCTTGCGTGCGTGTGTGACGTGCAGGAGTTATTTGTCTTCTTGAAAACATCGTATTGTGTACCTTTGTGCGAGTGTGGGGTATTGTCCCCTATTGATAAGTAAACAAGATTGCGCGTGTATGGGGGTTCAACGGATTAAGCATGTTGTGTATTGAAGAGACAGGCGTGTGGTGTTTACAATGTACAGAAATGGTTGGACAAGTGGTTCGGGCGGGAACGGGTAGGCAGGTAGCACTATATAAATATATACATGGAACAGAAGGCATAGACCCTCTGTGGAGGGGGGGGGGGGCTACCATTGTGGACTCGCAGGGACGGAAGACGTCATCCCATTGCGGTGATGTAATGAAGCGCAACAAAATCGTGTGTGTGGGGGTGCGTGTGTGGAGCATGTGTGCGTGTGTGGGTGCATGTGTGTGTGTGGTTGTGTTTTGGCGCGTGTTTGTGTGGGTGTGTGTGTGTGTGTGTGTGTGTGTGTGTGTGTGTGTGTGTGTGTATGTGTGTGTGTGTGTGTGTGTGTGTGTGTGTGTGTGTGTGTGTGTGTGTGTGTGTGGGCGCGTGTGTGAGAGAGAGAGTGTGCGAGAGAGACAGGGAAAGTGTGAGCGTGTGTGGATTCGTGTGTAGGTGGGTGTGTGGGTGCAAGTGTGGATTCGTGTGTTTGTGTGTGTGTGTGTGTGTGTGTGTGTGTGTGTGTTGGCGCGCGTGTGTGCGCGTGTGGGAGTGGGTGCATGTGTTCGGTGCGTGTGTGTGGAAGCATGTGAGGGACTGCCTGTGTTGGTGCGTGTGTGGGTATGTGTGTGGATCTGTGTGTGGGTGCGTGTGTGTGCGTGTGTGGGCACCTGTTTGTGTAGGTGCTTCCGTCTGTGTGTGGGTGCGTGTGCGTTTGGGTGGTTCGTGTGTGTATCTGTGTGTGTGGATTCGTGTGAGGGTGCGTGTGAGCGTGCGTGCGCGTGCGCGTGTGGGAGCATATCGCTGTGTGTGCTTGTGTGGTGCATGTGTGTGTATGTGTGCGTGTGTTGGCGCCCATGTGGGCGTGTGTGGGTTCGTGTGTGGGTGAGTGTATTTGGATGCGTGTCTGAGTGCTTGTGCTGGCGCGTGTGTGTGTTTGTTGGTGGGAGTGTGGGTGCGTGTGTGGGTACTTGTGAGTGTGTGTGTGTTTGTGTGTGTGGGTGTGGGTGTGTGTGTCTTTGAGTTAGTTAGCGCGTGTGTGTATATGGGTGCTTGAGAGGGTGCGTGTGTGGATGCGTGTGTGTGGGTGCATGTGTGTGTGAGTGTGTGGATGCGTGGGTATGTGTATGTGTGCGTTTGTGCGCATGTGTGTTTGGGTACGTGCGTGCGTGTGTGTGTGAGTGAGTGTGTGAGTGCGTCTGTGTAGGTGCGTGGGTGTGGGTTCATGTGTGGGTGCTTGTGTTTGGGTGCGTGAGTATGTGCTTGTAGTGGCGCGTGTGTGTGTGTGTGTCGGTGTGTGTGTGTGGGTGCGTGTGTTGGTACGTGTGATGGCGCGTGTGTGGGCGTATATGTGTGTGAATTTGTGTGACGCGTGTGAGAGGGTGCGTCCGTGTGTGTGTTTGTGGGGGAGGGGGGTGCGTGTGTGGTGCATCTGCGTGCGTGTGAGGGAGCCCCCACACACACGTACCCACACGCACGCACCCACACACGCACACACACGCACCAACAGACGCACACACACATGCAGGCACTCTAACACCTACACACACACACACACACACACACACACACACACACACAACACAAACACACACACAAGCACAAGCACACATTCACCCACACACGCACACATTCGTCCACACACGCAGACATACACAGACACCCACACACGAATCCACACACGTACCCACACACACACCGACACACGCACCCACACAAGCCCCGACACACACACATCCACACGCATCTACACACACCTACACACGCACCCACACACGCACACATGCGCGCGAACACACGCACGCATACACACACACACATGCACCACACACGCACTCTCACACACGCACCCACACACGCACCCAAACACGCACCCTCTCATAAAAACACATGCGCCAGCGCAAGCACACACATACACGCACCCACGCATCTACACACGCTCCCACACACGCACCAACACACGCACACACACTCGCGCCAACACACTCACACATGCACCTCACACGCAATCAGACACACACACAAATCCACACACGCATCGACACACACACCGACTAACACACACAAACATGCACCCACACAAACGCTCCCACACACACGCACCCACACACGCTCAAGTACACACACACACACACACACACACACACACACACACACACACACACACACACACACACACACACACACACACACACACATACACCTGCACCACACGCACACACACACACACACACACACACGCACGGAAGCACCAACACACATGCACCCACACACATAAACACACACGCAACCACACACATGCACATACCCACACACGCACACACATGAGCCAGCACACGCACACACAAAACGCACCCACACACACACAACGACACTCACTCGCACATCCACACGCAACCATACACATACATATGCACCCAAACACACGTACCCACACGCACGCACCCACACACGCACACACACGCACCAATACACGCACACACACATACAGGCATCCTAATGCGTGTTTGTGTGCGTGTGTACGTGCGTGTGTTTGTGTGTGCTTGTGCTGGCGCGTTTATTTGTGTGGTTGCGTGGGTGAATGAGTGTGTGAGTGCGTGTGAAGGTACGTGTGTGGGTGCGTGTGTGTGTGGGTGCATGTGCGTGTGCGTGTGTCCGTGCTCGTGTGGGTGCGTGTGTGGATTCGCGGGTGTGTGTGCTTGTACTGGCTCGTGTGTGTGCCTGTGTGGGTGAGTGTGAGTGGATGCGTGAGTGTGGGTGCTCGTGTGTGTGCGTGTGTGGGTGCGTGTGTGGGTGCGTGTGTGGATTCGTGTGTGGATGCGTGCGTGTGTGTGCGTGTGTGGGCGCATGTGTGCTTGTGTGTATGTTTGAGTTGGTGCATGTATGTGTGTGTGTTTGGGTGAGTGTATGTGTGTGTGCGTGAGTTGGCGCGTGTGTTTGCATGTGTTGGTGCTGCGTGTGGGTGCGTGTGTGTGAGTGGCTGTGTGTGGGCACATGTCTGTATTGGTGCTTGCGTGTTGGTGCTTGCGTTGCGTTTGTGGGGTTCCGTGTGTGGTGCAAGTCAGTGTATGTGTGCGTATGTGTGTGCGTGTGTGTGGGTGTGTGTGCGTGTGTTGGCTTGCGTTTGGGTGTGTTGGTGCGTGTGTGGTGCGTGTTTGTATGTGTGATTGTTAGGGCGCGTGTGTGTAGGTGCGTGGGTGTGGGGGCGTGTGTACGGGTGCGCGTGTCGTTCATGTGTGTATGTGTGCGTATTTTGGCGCGCGTGTGTGGGTGTATATGTATGGGTTCGTGTGTGTGTGTGTGCTGGCGCGTGGGTGTGGGTCCGTGTGTGGGTGCGCGTGTGAGTGCGTGTGTGCGTGCGTGTGTATGTGTTTGTGTGCGTGTTTTGGCGCGTGTGGGTGTGTGTCTGGGTGGGTGTTTGTGTGTGTGTTTTTGTGTGTATGTGTATGTGTATGTATATATATATATATATATATATATATATATATATATATATATATATATATATATACATATATATATATATATATATATATATATATATATATATATATATATACATATATATATATATATACATATATATATATATATATATATATATATATATATATATATATATATATATATATATATATATATATATATATATACATATATGTGTGTGTGTGTGTGTGTTTGCGCGCGCGTATGACAGAGAGAGAGAGAGAGTGAGCGAGAGAGACAGAGAAAGTGTGTGCGTGTGCCAGTGCGTTTGTGGGTGCGTGTATTTATTCGTGTGTGGGTGCGTGTGTGTTGGTGCATGTGTGTGTGCGTGTGTCGATGGGTGTGTGGGTGCATGTGTGTGTGTGCGTGTGTTCGCCCGTATGTGTGCGCGGGTGGATGCGTGTTCGGGTGCGTGTGTGTGGGTGCGTGTGTGTGGTTGCATGTGTGTGAATGCGTGTATTGTTATGTGTGTGGGTGAGTGTGTGGATTGGTGTGTGGGTGCGTGCGTCTGTGTGTGGGTGCGTGTGTGTGGGTGCATGTGTGTGCGTGTGCGTGTGCGTGTGCGTGTGCGTGTGCGTGTGCGTGTGCGTGTGCGTGTGCGTGTGCGTGTGCGTGTGCGTGTGCGTGTGCGTGTGCGTGTGCGTGTGCGTGTGCGTGTGCGTGTGCGTGTGCGTGTGCGTGTGCGTGTGCGTGTGCGTGTGCGTGTGCGTGTGCGTGTGCGTGTGCGTGTGCGTGCGCGTGCGCGTGCGCGTGCGCGTGCGCGTGCGCGTGCGCGTGCGCGTGCGCGTGCGCGTGCGCGTGCGCGTGCGCGTGCGCGTGCGCGTGCGCGTGCGCGTGCGCGTGCGCGTGCGCGTGCGCGTGCGCGTGCGCGTGCGCGTGCGCGTGCGCGTGCGCGTGCGCGTGCGCGTGCGCGTGCGCGTGCGCGTGCGCGTGCGCGTGCGCGTGTGCGTGTGCGTGTGCGTGTGCGTGTGCGTGTGCGTGTGCGTGTGCGTGTGCGTGTGCGTGTGCGTGTGCGTGTGCGTGTGCGTGTGCGTGTGCGTGTGCGTGTGCGTGTGCGTGTGCGTGTGCGTGTGCGTGTGCGTGTGCGTGTGCGTGTGCGTGTGCGTGTGCGTGTGCGTGTGCGTGTGCGTGTGCGTGTGCGTGTGCGTGTGCGTGTGCGTGTGCGTGTGCGTGTGCGTGTGCGTGTGCGTGTGCGTGTGCGTGTGCGTGTGCGTGTGCGTGTGCGTGTGCGTGTGCGTGTGCGTGTGCGTGTGCGTGTGCGTGTGCGTGTGCGTGTGCGTGTGCGTGTGCGTGTGCGTGTGCGTGTGCGTGTGCGTGTGCGTGTGCGTGTGCGTGTGCGTGTGCGTGTGCGTGTGCGTGTGCGTGTGCGTGTGCGTGTGCGTGTGCGTGTGCGTGTGCGTGTGCGTGTGCGTGTGCGTGTGCGTGTGCGTGTGCGTGTGCGTGTGCGTGTGCGTGTGCGTGTGCGTGTGCGTGTGCGTGTGCGTGTGCGTGTGCGTGTGCGTGTGCGTGTGCGTGTGCGTGTGCGTGTGCGTGTGCGTGTGCGTGTGCGTGTGCGTGTGCGTGTGCGTGTGCGTGTGCGTGTGCGTGTGCGTGTGCGTGTGCGTGTGCGTGTGCGTGTGCGTGTGCGTGTGCGTGTGCGTGTGCGTGTGCGTGTGCGTGTGCGTGTGCGTGTGCGTGTGCGTGTGCGTGTGCGTGTGCGTGTGCGTGTGCGTGTGCGTGTGCGTGTGCGTGTGCGTGTGCGTGTGCGTGTGCGTGTGCGTGTGCGTGTGCGTGTGCGTGTGCGTGTGCGTGTGCGTGTGCGTGTGCGTGTGCGTGTGCGTGTGCGTGTGCGTGTGCGTGTGCGTGTGCGTGTGCGTGTGTTGGTGCCTGCGTAGTTGCGTGTGTGTGTGCTTGTGCTGGCGCGTGTATTTGTGTGTGAGTGCGTGTCTGTGGGTGCGTGTGTGTGTGTGTTAGTGGATGTGTGTGTGTAGGCGCGTGTGTGGTGCATATGTGTCTGTGTGTGCGTGTGTTGGTGCATATGTGTATGCGTGTGACGGTGCGTGTGAGAGTGCGTGTTTGTGGGTGCGTGTGTTTGTGCGTGTGTGTGTATGTGTTCAGGTGTGAGCCCGCATGTGTGTGGATGTGTGCGTGTGTTTGTCGTGTGTGGGTGCGTGTGTGTGCGTGTGTGCGTGTGCGTGTGCGAGTGTGTGTGTTTGCGTGTGTGCATGTGTGTGTCTGCGTGTGTGTGCGTGTGTTGGCGTGTGTGGGTGCGTGTGTGGGTGCGAGTGTGTGGTTGCATGTGTGGGTGCGTGCGTGGATTCGTGTGTGTGCGTGCGTGCGTGGATTGGCGTGTGTGTTCGTGTGTGTGCGGGCGTTGGCGCGTGTGTGTGCGTGTGTGTGCGTGTGTGGGTGCGTGTGTGCGTGTGTTGGTGCGTGGGTCGGTGCGTGTGTGTGGGTGCGTGTATGTGGATTCGTGTGTGGGTGCGTGTGTGTGGGTTAGTGAATGTATGTGTGTGTGTGTGTGTGGGGGGGGGGCACACGTGTGGGTAGATGTGTGTGTTGTGCGTTTGTTTGCATGTGTGCATGTGTGGGCGTGTGTGCGTGTGCGTGTGCGTGTGCGTGTGCGTGTGCGTGTGCGTGTGCGTGTGCGTGTGCGTGTGCGTGTGCGTGTGCGTGTGCGTGTGCGTGTGCGTGTGCGTGTGCGTGTGCGTGTGCGTGTGCGTGTGCGTGTGCGTGTGCGTGTGCGTGTGCGTGTGCGTGTGCGTGTGCGTGTGCGTGTGCGTGTGCGTGTGCGTGTGCGTGTGCGTGTGCGTGTGCGTGTGTGTGGGTGCGTGGGTGTGGGTGCATGCGTGTGTTATGTGAGTGTGTTGTCGCGTGTGTGTGCGTGTGTGTGGGTGCGTGTGTGTGTGCTTGTGCTGACGCGTGTGTGTGTGTGGTGTGGGTGCGTGTGTGGGTGCGTGTGTGGGTACGTGTGAGTGTGGGTGCGTTTGTGTGTGTGAGGGTGCGTGTGTTTGTGTGTGTGTGCGTGCGTGTGTTGGCGCGTGTATGGGCGTATGTGGGTGCGTGTGTGTGTGTGTGCGTGTGTGGCGCATGTGTGAGGGTGCTTGCGTGTGTGTGTTGGTGTGTATGTGTGTGTGTTCGTGTGTGGTGCACGTGTATGTGTGTGAAAGTGTTTCCGCGAGTGTGGGTGCGTGTTTTTGTGAGCGTGTGTCGGTGCGTGTGTCGATGCGTGTTTGGATTCTTGTATGTATGGGAGTACGTGGGTGCTTGTGTGTCTGTGTGTGTACGTGTCTGTGTGCGCATGTGCATGTGGGTGCGTGTGTGGTGCATATGTGTATGTGTCCGTGTCTTTGCGCGTGTGTGTGCGTGTGGTTGCGTGTGGGTGCGTGTGTGTCTGCTTGTGCTGGCGAATGTGTGTGTGTGGGCGCGTATGTGGGTGAGTGTGTGGGTACGTGTGAGTGTTGGTACGCTTGTGTGTGTGGGTGTGTGTGCGTGTGTTATCGCGTGTGTGGGCGTCAGTGGGTGCGTGTGTGGGTGCCTGTGTGGGTACGTGTGAGAGTGGGTGCGTTTGTTTCTGTAGATGCGTATTTGCGTGTGTAGGCGCGTGTGTGGGCGTATGTGTGTGCGTGTGTGGCGCGTGTGTGAGGGTGCTTACGTGGGTGTGTGGGGGTGCGTGTGTTGTGCATGTTTGTGTACGTGTGCGTGTGTGGGTGCGTGTGTGTGTGGCTGCATGTGTGTGTGTGCGTGTTTTGGCGAGTGTGTGTGTGTGTGGGTGCGTGTGTTGGGTGCGTTTGTTTGGTTGCGTGTGTGTGTGTGCTTGTGCAGGCGCGCGCGTGTGTGTGTGTGGTTGCGTGTGTGGGAGCGTTTGAGGGTATGTGTCAGTGTGGTGCGTTTGTGTGTGTGGGTGTGTGTGTGTGAGTGTGTGAGTGTGCGTGTGTTGGGGCGTGTGTGTGCGTGTGTGGGTGCGTGTGTTGGTGATTTCATGAGGATACGTGTGTGTGTCTGCGTGTGTGTGCGTGTGTTGGGGCGTGTGTGTGCTTGTGTGTGTGCGTGTGTGTGCCTGTGTCGGTGCAGATGTGGTTGCGTCTGTGGAATCGTGTGTGTGTGCGTGTGTGTGTGTGGGTTCGTGTGTGTCGGTGCGTGTGTTGGTACCTGTGTGGATTCATGTGTGGGTGTGGGTGCGTGGGTGTGTGTATGTTTGCGTGTGTGCCCATGTGTGTGTGTGGGTACGCGCGTGCGTGTTTGTGTGGGTGCGTGTGTGATGGGTGTGTTTGTATGTGGGCATGTGTGGGCGGGTGTGTGGGTGTGTGTATAGGTGCGTGGGTGTGGGTTCGTGTGTGGGTGCTTGTGTGGATTCGTGTTTGGGTGCGTGGGAGTGGGTGCGTGCGTGTTGCATGTATGTATATGTGTGCGTGTGTTGTCGTGTGTATGTGCGTGTGTGGGTTCGTGTTTGTTCATGCGTGTGTGTTTGCTTGTGCTGGCGAGTGTATGTGTGGGTGCGTCTTAAAGTCTTAAAGTGTTATACTGCTTAAAAGTGATATTTCACTATCCTGCAGTTGTTGTTAAAAATAATGTGCTCTAATATAATAAGTTAATAAAATAAATCAGACAATAGATAAATCCAATTAACTGTACATTAAAACGATGAATAAATTAATAAGATAAATATAATAAATATATCAAAATAATAAGTTTATAAAATATTAGAATAAATAGATCAGTAAAATTAATAGTACATTAAAAAAGCAGGCAGTCCATGATTAACACTAAAACAATCTATTATAATGTCAATGTCTGAATGACTGGGATGGCGGCTCTCTGGAATACGTCTGTGGTATATGTGGTGACAGCTTCCTCGGTAAGTGCGTTCCACAGTGGAATACAGCGTACGTAGAATGACTGCTGGTAGGTAGTGTTCGTAGTTTGTGCTTGTGTTGGCGTCTGGTGCGCGCATCTGCTGTGGTGATGATGACAGGCAAGCTGATGTGCATTAGTCAGTGGTGAATTAAAAAAAACATAGTTGCATCTCCTATCCACCTTCGTGTGTACAAGGAGTTCCACATCAGGTTAGTGCACATATCACTGACACTTGACGTTCTGCGTTAATCACCGGTGACAAACCGCGCAGCGCATCTTTGTACGCGCTCTATTGTCTGAATGCCTGTCTATGTGTGAGGTGCCCAGGCGCATGTGGCAAATTCGAGTGTTGGTCGGGCGCACGAGTACCTCGTATGGTGCTTGTCTCACTTGCGGTGGCGCCGCATGCAGTGTTCTTTTGAGTAAGCCAAGTGTCTTGCTTGCTTTGTTCTGGACTTTGTTGATATGTGGTTGCCACGATAATGTTGTGTTGATGGTAACCCCCAGGTAGTCCTGGTTGTCTGCCATGTCTTTGCCCATGAGAGAAGTTTGTTCACATCAGACGCAAGTGTGAAGTGGTCAGCGGGAGTGGCTATGTGTGAGGGTGGGTGCGTTTGTTTGTGTGGGTGCTTGTTTGCGTGTGTTGGCGCGTGTGAGGGTGTATGTGGGTGGGTGGGTGACGCGTGTCTAAGGATGCTTCCGTGTGTGTGTGTGTGTGTGTGTGTGTGTGTGTGTGTGTGTGTGTGTGTGAGTATGTGTGTGTGTGTGTGTGTGTGTGTGTGTGTGTGTGTGTGTTTGGGTGCGTAGGTGTGGGGGTACGTTGTTGCGTGTTGGCCCATGTGTGTGCGTGTGTGGGTGTGTGTGTGTTTATGTATGTGTATGTGTGCGTGTGCTTGCGCATTTGTGTGCGTGTGTGTGGAAGCGTGTGGGTGCGTGTATGTGTGTGTGTGTGTGTGTGTGTGTGTGTGTGTGTGTGCGTGTATTGGGGCGCGTGTGTACGTATGTGGGTGCGTGTGTGGGTGAGTCTGTGTGGGTGCATGTGTTTGTGTGTGTTTGGGTGCGTGTGTGGTGCGAGTGTGTATGTGTGCTTCTTTGGCGCGTGTGTGGCTGGGTGTGGGTGCGTGTGTGTGTTTGCGTGGGGGCATGTGTGTATCTGCGTGTGAGTGTTCGTGTGTTGGTGTGTGTGTGTGTGTGTGTGTGTGTGTGTGTGTGTGTGTGGGAGCGTGTGTGTGGGTGCCTGTGTGGGTACGTGTGAGTGTGGGTTCGTTTGTGTGTGTGTTTGTGGGGTGGGGTGGGCGTCTGCGTGTGGGTGCGTGTGTGTGGTGCGTGTGTGTGGTGCGTGTGTGTATGTGTGCGTGTATGGATTCGTGTGTTGGTGCGTGTGAGTGTGCGTGCGTGTGTGGAAGCATATCGGTGTGGGTCCGTGCGTGTGTGGGTGAGTGTGAGGGGGTGCGTGTGTGTGGGTGCATGTGTATGGGTGAGTCGGTGCGTGTATAGTTGCGTGTGTGTGTGGGTGCGTGTGTGTATGTATGCGTGTGTACGCGCACGTGTGTATATGGGTGCGTGTGAGTGGTTGCATATGTGTGTGTGTGTGTGTTTTTGTGTGTGTGTGTGTGTGGGTGCTTGTTTGTGTGTGTTCGTGTGTAGTCGGGTGTTTGTACATGAGTGGGTGGGTGTATGTGCGTGCGTGTGTGTGGTTGCATATGTGGGTGCGTGTGTCGGTGCGTGTGTGGGTGCTTGTGTGGATTCGTGTGCGTGTGTGTGTGCGTGTGTGTATGCGTATGTTGGCGCGTGTTTGTGCGCGTATGGGTGCGTGTGTGACTGTGTGAGTGCATGTGTTTGAGCGTGTGTGGGTGCATGTGTGTGAGTGTGTGTGTGTTGGTGCGTGTGGGGTGCGTGTGTAGATTCGTGTGTGGGTGCGTGTGTCCGTGCGTGTATGGGTACATGTATGTGTGTGTTCGTACGTGTGTGTGTGTGTGTGTGTGTGTGTGTGTGTGTGTGTGTGGTTTCGTGTGTGTGTGTAGTGCGTGTGTGGGTAAGTTCTGGTGGGCGCGCATGTGTGTTTGTGGGTGCGTAGGTGTGGGGGTGCGTTGTTGCGTGTGGGCCCGTGTGTGTGCGTGTGTGGGTGTGTTTGTGGGTGTGTGCATGTGTGTATGTGTGTTTATGTTTGTGTGCCTGTGCTTGCGCATTTGTGTGCGTGTGTGGAAGCGTGTGGGTGCGTGTATGGGTGTGTGTGTGTGTGTGTGTGTGTGTGTGTATGTGTGTGTGTGTGTCTGCGTGTGTGTGTGTGCGTGTATTGGGGCGCGTGTGTACGTATGTGGGTGCGTGTGTGGGTGAGTCAGTGTGGGTGCATGTGTTTGTGTGTGTTTGGGTGCGTGTGTGGTGCGAGTGTGTATGTGTGCTTCTTTGGCGCAGGTGTGGCTGGCTGTGGGTGTGTGTGTGTGTTTGCGTGGGGGCATATGTGTGTCTGCGTTTGATTGTTCGAGTGTTGGCGTGTGCGGGCGCGTGTGTAGGTGCGTGTGTGTGGTAGCATGTATGGGTGCCTCCGTGGATTTGTGTGTGTGTGTGTGTGCGCGTGTCTTCGCGCGTGTTTGTACGTGTGTGGGTGCGCGCGCGCGTGTGTATGTGCATGTGATTGTCTGCTTGTGTGTGTTGTTCGTGTGTTGGCGTGTGTATGTGCGTGTGTGTGGGTGCGTGTGTGTGTGGGTGCGTGTGTGGATTCGTGTGTTTGAGTCCGTTTGTGCGTGTCTTGGCGCGTGTTTGTACGTGTGTAGGTGCGCGTGTGTGTGTGCATGTGTGTGGGTACGTGTGTGTGGTTCATGTGTGTGTGCGTGTGTCGGTGCGTGTGTGTGCGTGTGTGAATTCGTGTGTGGGAGTGACTGTGTGGGTGTGTGTATGTGTGTATTTGTGGGCGCATGTGTGTATGTGTGGGCGCATGTGTGTGGATGCGTGTGTGGTGCGTGTGTGTGTCTGGGTGCATGTGTGGGCGCGTGTGTGGGTGCGTGTGTGTGGGTCCGTGGGTGTTGGTGCGTGAGTGGGTGCGAGTGTGGGTCTGGATGCGTGCTTGGTGCATGTGTGCGTGTGTTGGCGCGTGTGTGTGAGTTCTTGTGCTGGCGCGTGTGTGTGTTTGTGAGTGTGCGTGTTTGTGTGCCTGTGTGGGAGTGCGTGTATGGTGCATGTGTGTGTGCGTGTGTCGGTGCGTGTGTGTGCGTGTGTGAATTCGTTTGTGGGTGTGAATGTGTGGGTGTGTGTATGTGTGTATGTGTGGGCGCATGTGTGTATGTGTGGGCGCATGTGTGTGTATGCGTGTGTTGGCGCGTGTTTGTGCGCCTATGGGTGCGTGTGTGAGTGCGTGTGTTTGAGCGTGTGTGTGGGTGCATGTGTGTGAGTGTGTGTGTGTTGGTGCGTGTGGGGTGCGTGTTTAGATTCGTGTGTGGGTGCGTGTGTCCGTGCGTGTATGGGTACATGTCTGTTTGGGTTCGTACGTGTGTGTGTGTGTGGTTGCGTGTGTGTGTGTGTGTGGTGCGTGTGTGAGTAAGTTCTGGTGGGCGCGCATGTGTGTTTGTGGGTGCGTAGGTGTGGGGGTGCGTTGTTGCGTGTGGGCCCATGTGTGTGGGTGTGTGTGTGGGTGTGTGCATGTGTGTATGTGTGTTTATGTTTGTGTGCCTGTGCTTGCGCATTTGTGTGCGTGTGTGGAAGCGTGTGGGTGCGTGTATGGGTGTGTGTGTGTGTGTGTCTGCGTGTGTGTGTGTGTGTGTGTGGGTGGGTGTATTGGGGCGCGTGTGTACGTATGTGGGTGCGTGTGTGGGTGAGTCAGTGTGGGTACATGTGTTTGTGTGTGTTTGGGTGGGTGTGTGGTGCGAGTGTGTATGTTTGCTTCTTTGGCGCAGGTGTGGCTGGGTGTGGGTGTGTGTGTGTGTGTGTGTGTGTGTGTGTGTGTTTGTTTGCGTGGGGGCATACGTGTGTCTGCGTTTGATTGTTCGAGTGTTGGCGTGTGCGGGCGCGTGTGTGGGTGCGTGTGTGAGGTAGCATGTGTGGGTGCCTCCGTGGATTTGTGTGTGTGTGTGTGCGTGTCTTCGCGCGTGTTTGTACGTGTGTGGGTGCGCGCGCGCGTGTGTGTGTGCATGTGATTGTCTGCTTGTGTGTGTTGTTCGTGTATTGGCGTGTGTGGGTGCGTGTGTGTGTGTGTGTGTGTGTGTGCGTGTGTGTGTGGGTGCGTGTGTGGACTCGTGTGTTTGTGTCCGTTTGTGCGTGTCTTGGCGCGTGTTTGTACGTGTGTAGGTGCGCGTGTGTGTGTGCATGTGTGTGGGTACGTGTGTGTGGTTCATGTGTGTGTGCGTGTGTTGGTGCGTGTGTGTGCGTGTGTGAATTCGTGTGTGGGTGTGAATGTGTGGGTGTGTGTATGTGTGTATGTGTGTGCGCATGTGTGTATGTGTGGGCGCATGTGTGTGGATGCGTGTGTGGTGCGTGTGTGTGTCTGAGTGCATATGTGGGCGCGTGTGTGGGTGCGTGTGTGGGAGATTTAACAAGATTTAACAAGATTGCCACCTAGAGAATCAACTCAAGATGGCAGGTGGACAAGGAAACCCTTTGGCTTATCGAGAGTCCAACCTATCTATCTAAATGTACCCCGCCCTTCTTAGGTACATGTCAATTTTATTTTTAAACATATTAACACTACTAGCACCTACACAATCAGCCGATAATCTGTTCCATTCATTTACTGTTCTTTGTGAAAATAAAAAATTTCTAATATATAATCTACACTGCTTCTTTGCTAATGTAACTCTATGTCCTCTAGTCCTTCTCTCTTCCTTAACTGAGAAAAAAATATTTCTGTCAATATTTTCATACCCATTCAATATTTTAAAAACTTCTATCTGATCTCCTCGCAGTCTCCTGGTTTCTAGTGTTGTTAATCCACATTCTTTTAGACGCATTTCATAACTAATATTCCTGAGTTTTTGTATCATTTTGGTTGCTCTTCTTTGTACTCTTTCTAGTATATCAATAACCTTCTTGCGATAAGGCCTCCATGCCTGTATGCAATATTCTAAATGAGGCCTAACTATTGTTTTGTACAGTGGTATTATTAGTTCTTTTTCCTTGTACACTATATTTCGCCTAATTAATCCAGTGCGTGTATGGTGCATGTGTGTGTATGTTTGCGTGTGTTGGCGCGCATGTGTGCGTGTGTTGGTGCGTGTGTAGGTGAGTGTTTGGGTGCATGTTTGTGTGTTTCGGTGCTTGTTTGGGTACGTATGTTGGCGCATGTGTGTGCGTGTGAGGGTGAGAGTATGAGTGAGTGCGTGGTGTGGGAGAATGTGTGTGTTTGTGTCAGTGCGTGTGTGGGTACATGTGTGGATTCGTGTGTGGGTGCGTGTGTGTGCGTGCGTGTGTGTATGTGTGCGTGTGTGGGCGAATGTGTGCATGTTTGTGTGTGCATGAGTCGGTGTGTGTGTAGGTACGTTTTTGTGTTTGTGGGTCCCCATGTGGGTGTGGGTGTGTGGGTGCGTGTGTGTGCGTGTGTTGGCACGGTTATGGGTGCGTGTGTGTGGGTGAGTGTGTATGTGTGTGCACGTGTGCGTGGGTGCGTGTGTGTGTGTTGATGCATTTGTGGTGCATTTGTGGGTATGTGTGTGTGTTTGCGCACGTGTGTGGTCACATGTTTGTGTGGGTGCGTGCGTCTGTGTGTGGGTGCGTGTGCTTGGTGCGTGTGTGTATGTGTGCGTGTGTGGATTCATGTATGGGTGCGTGTGAGTGTGCGTGCGTGTGTGGGATCATGTCGGTGTAGGTCCGTGCGTGTGTGGGTGAGAGTGAGTGGGTGCATGTGTGTGTGTGCATATGTGTGGGTGAGTCGGTGCGTGTGTAGTTGCGTCTGTGTGTGGGTGCGTGTGTGAATATATGCGTGTTTGGGCGCGTGTGTTTTTTTTGGGTGCGTGTGAGTGGGTGCATGTGTGTGTGCGTGTGGTTGTGTGTGTATGTGCATGTATGTGTGGGTGCGTGTGTGTGGGTGTATTTGTGTGCGTGTGTTTGCTTGTGTTTGTGTCTGTGTGGATGCCTCTGTGTGGGTGCGTGTGTGGTGCGTGTGTGTATGTTTGTGTGTGTGTGGGCGCGTGTGTGTGGGTGTGTGGGTGTGGGTGCGTGTTTGGGTGCGTGTGTGTGGGTGCGTGTGTCCTTCATGTATGTGTATGTATGGGTGTGTTGGCGCGCGTGTGTGCGTGTATGGGTGCCTGTATGTGTGCGTGTGTATGGGTGCGTGTGTGTATGTGCT
This sequence comes from Oasisia sp. SBJ-2009, assembly GCA_964017155.1. Classification (NCBI taxonomy): domain Eukaryota; kingdom Metazoa; phylum Annelida; class Polychaeta; order Sabellida; family Siboglinidae; genus Oasisia; species Oasisia sp. SBJ-2009. The sequence continues at coordinate 12,549,380 of OZ024866.1, forward strand.
GCCGCGGACGTGTGGATGCGTGAATGGGTGCGCGGGTGAGTGCGTGTGTGTGTATGTGTATGTGCGCGCGCGTGTGACAGAGAGACAGAATGAGCGTGAGAGACAGAGAAAGGGTGTGGGTGTGTCGGTGCGTGTGTGGGTGCGTCAGTGGATTCGTGTGTGGGTGCGTGTGTGTGGGGCATGTCTGTGTGTGCGTGTGTCGGTTTGTGTGTGGGTGCATGTGTGGATTCGTGTGTGTGTGTGCGTGTGCGTGTGTGTGTGTTTGTGTGTGTTTGTGTTGGCGCGTGTGTGTGCGCGTGTGGGTGCATGTGTGGGTGCGTGCGAGTGTTGGTGCGTTTGTGTGTGTGTGGGTGCGTGTGTGTGCGTGTGTTGGAGCGTCTGTCGGCGTATGTGGGTGCCTGTGTAGGTGGGTGCGTGGGTGTGGGTGCGTGAGTGTGTGTGTTTGCGTGTGTGGGGGTGCGTTTGTGGTGCATATGTGTATGTGTGCGAGTGTGGGTGCGTGTGTGTGGGTGTGTGTGTGCGTGTTTTGGCTTGTGTTTGTTTGTGTGGGTGGTTGTATGTGTGTGTGTGTGTGGGCGCGTGTGTGTGCGTGGGTGTGGG
>OZ024866.1:12554979-12557479 GCA_964017155.1 Oasisia sp. SBJ-2009
TGTGTGTCTGGGTGCGTGTGTGGTGCATGTGTGAGTGTGTTGGCGCGTGTGTGTGCGTGTGTTGGTGCATGTGTGGGAGCGGGTGCTTGTATGTGTGTGCTTGCGCTGGCGCATCTGTTTGTTTGAGTGGGTGCGAGTTTGGGTGCGTGTGTGGGTGCGTGTGTGAGAGTGCGTGTGTGGTGCATGTGTGTGTACGTGTGCGTGTGTTGGCGCGCATGTGTCCGTATGTGGGTGCGTGTGTAGGTGCGTGTGTAGTTGCATGTGTGTGTGTCGGGGCTTGTGTGGGTGCGTGTGTTGGCGCGCATGTGTGTGTGTGGGTGAGTGAGTGCGTGTGGATGGGTGCATATGTGTGCGTGTGTCGGTGCGTGTGTGGGTACGTGTGTGGATTTGTGTGTGGTTGCGTGTGTGTGCGTGCGTGTGTGTGCATTTGTGCGTTTGTGGGCGAATGTGTGCGTGTGTGTGTGTGTGTGTGTGCGTATGCGTGTGTGTGGGTGTTAGAGTGCTTGTATGTGTGTGTGCGTGTGTTAATACGTGTGTGTGCGTGTGTGGGTGCGTGCCTGTGTGGGTGCGTGTGTGTGGGTGCATGTGTAGGTGTGTATATAGATCCAAGTGCATGTGTGTGTGTGTGTGTGTCGGGGCTTGTGTGGGTGCGTGTGTTGGCGCGCGCGAGTGTGTGTGTGGGTGAGTGTGAGTGAGTACGTCTGTGTGGGTGCATGTGTGTGCGTGTGTCGGTGCGTGTGTTGGTACGTCTGTGGATTCGTGTGTGGGTGCCTGTGTGTGCGTCTGTGTGTGTATGTGTGCCTGTGTGGGCGAATGTGTGCGTGTGTGGGCGAATGTGTGTGTGTGTGTGTGTGTGTGTGTGTGTGTGTGTGTGAGTGTGTGTGTGTGTGTGCGTTTGCTGGCTCATGTGTGTGCGTGTGTGGGTGGGTGCATGTGTATGTGTGTGGGTGTGGGTGTGTGTGTGTGTGTGTGTGTGTGTGTGAGTCCGTGTGGTGCACTTGTAAGTGTATGTGTGTCTTTGTGTGTGTGTGTGTGTGTGTGTGTGTGTGTGGGTGTGTGTGTGTGTTTGCACGTGTGTGGTTGCGTGTGTGTGGCAGTGTTTGAGTGGGTGCATGTTTGTGTGTGCGTGAGTCGGTGTGTGTGTCGGTGCGTGTGTGGATTTGTGTGTGTATCGTTGTATGTGGGTGTGTGTGTGTACGTGTGTGTGGGCGCGTGTGTATTTTAGTGCGTGTGTGGTGCATAGGTGTATAGGTGCGAGTCTTTGACCGAGTGTGTGCGTTTGTGTGTGTGCATGTGTGAGAGTCCGTGTGTGTTGCATGTGTGTGTATGCGTGCGTGTTTTCCCGCGCATGTGTGCGTGTGTGGGTGCGTGTGTAGGTGTGTATATAGATCCAAGTGCATGTGTGTGTGTGTGTCGGGGCTTGTGTGGGTGCGTGTGTTGGCGCGCGCGAGTGTGTGTGTGGGTGAGTGTGAGTGAGTGCGTCTGTGTGGGTGCATGTGTGTGCGTGTGTCGGTGCGTGTGTGGGTACGTGTGCGGATTCGTGTGTGGGTGCCTGTGTGTGCGTGCGTGTGTGTATGTGTGCGTGTGTTGGCGAATGTGTGCGTGTGTGGGCGAATGTGTTTGTGGGTGTGTGTGTGTGTGTGTGTGTGTGTATGTAGGTGTTAGAATGCCTGTATGTGAGTGTGCGTCTGTTGGTGCGTGTGTGTGCGTGTGGGGGTGCGTGCGTGTGGGTACGGGTGTGTGGGTGCATGTGTATGGTTGCGTGTGGAGGTGTGTGTGAGTGTCGGTGGGTGTGTGTGTGGATGTGCGTGTGTGTGTGCGTGTGCTGGCTCATGTATGTGCGTGTGTGGGTCGGTGCATGTGTGTGGGAGCGTGTGTGTGAATGTGTGTGGGTCCACGTGTGCTGGTGCGTCGTTCGTGTGTGTGTGTGTGTGTGCCTGTGTGTAAGTGTGCGAGTGTTTGAGCGTGTGTGAGTGCGTGTGTGTGTGAGCGTTTGTGTGGATACATATTTGTGTGTGTGTGTGAGTGTGTTGGCGCGTGTGTGTGCGTGTGTTGGTGCATGTGTGGGAGCCGGTGCTTGTATGTGTGTGCTTGCGCTGGCGCATCTGTTTGTTTGAGTGGGTGCGAGTTTGGGTGCGTGTGTGGGTGCGTGTGTGAGAGTGCGTGTGTGGTGCATGTGTGTACGTGTGCGTGTGTTGGCGCGCATGTGTCCGTATGTGGGTGCGTGTGTAGGTGCGTGTGTAGTTGCATGTGTGTGTGTCGGGGCTTGTGTGGGTGCGTGTGTTGGTGCGCGTGTGTGTGTGTGGGTGAGTGTGAGTGAGTGCGTGTGTGTGGGTGCATGTGTGTGCGTGTGTCGGTGCGTGTGTGGGTATGTGTGTAGATTCGTGTGTGGCTGCGTGTGTGTGCGTGCGTGTGGGTGCATTTGTGCGTTTGTGGGCGAATGTGTGCGTGTGTGTGTGTGCGTATGCGTGTGTGTGGGTGTTAGAGTGCTTGTATGTGT
>OZ024866.1:12559979-12564979 GCA_964017155.1 Oasisia sp. SBJ-2009
CCACACACACGCACCCACATACATACGCGCTTAACACGCATACATACTCACACGTACCCACACACACGCAACTACACACTCACTGACTCTTCCACACACATGCACCCACACACAAGCATCCACTCACACTCACCCACACATGCACGGACCCACACCGATATGCGCCCACACACACATGCGCCCTCATACGATTCCACACGCACATATACACACACGAACCACACAAAAGCACACGCACCCACACGCAGACGGAAGCACCCACACAGAGAGGTGCCCACACACAGATCCAAACACGTACCCACACACGCACCAACACACGCTGTCACTCACATGCTCCCACACACACGCACCAAACACACGCACCCACTCCCACACGCGCACACACACGCGCCAACACACACACACGCACGCATAAACACACACACACACACACACACACACACACACACACACACAAACACAAACACACGAATCCACACTTGCACCCACCGACACACGAATCCACACACGCACACACTTTCTCTGTCTCTCTCGCTCACTCTCTCTTACACACACGCGCCACTCACACACACACACACACACACACACATACACACACACAAAAACACGCGCCAAAACACGACCACCCACACACACACATGCACCCACACATTCACACATGCTCCACACACGCACCCCACACCCACACATACGGAAGCACCCTATCGCACTCTCCACACAAACACACTCACATACGCATACGCGCACACACGCGCCAACACACGCACACACACAGAGGCACCCACGCACACAAACACACGCACACTCACACGTACCCACACACAAGCACACACACACACGCAGCAACGTGCACACACACGCGACAACACACGCACACATACACCCACATGCACCATACACGTACCCACACAAACGCACCCTCAGACGCACCCACACACGCACACACACACTTGCCCCCACACGCACACGTACACACACGCACCATTCACGCACCCACACACACACACAAGCACCCACACACACGCACCCACACACGAATCCACACACACACACCCACACACTCACCGACACACACACGCACCCACACACTCACACACGCACACACACACACACACACAAAATTCCACACAGGCACCCAAACATACACCGACACATGCTCACACACATATGTGCCCCCCACACAGGCACCTACTCACACACACCACACACCCACCCACACGCACCAACTGACGCACACTCACACACACGCAGACACACACATCCACACGCACCCACACGCACCCACACAAGCACACACACTCGACAACACACGCACAAACTCACACACTCGCACCCACACGCACACACACACGTGGCAACACACGCCTGTTTGGGTGCCTGTGTGTGGGTGCGTGTGTCGTGCATGTGTGTGCGTGTGTTGTCGCGTGTGTTTGTGAGTGCGTGTGCGTTTGTGTGTGTGGGTGTGTGTGAGCTTGTGTTAGCGCGTTTGTGGGCCTATGTGCTTTCGTGTGTGGGTGAGTGTGTTGGTACGTTTGAGGATGGGTGCGTTTGTTTGTTTGGGTGCGTGTGTGCTTGTGTTGCCGCGTGTGTGGGCGTATGTGGGTGCGTGTGTGGATGCGTCTGTGGGTACCTGTGAGGATGGGTGCGTTTGTTTGTGTGGGTGCGTGAGTGTTTGTTTTGGCGCTTGTGTGAGGATGCTTTGTGTGCGTGTGTGGGGGCGCGTGTGTGGGTGGGTATGTGTGTGAGCGTGTTGGCGCGCATGTGTGTGCGTGTGTGTGTGTGTGTGTGGGTGCGTGTCTGTGGGTTCGTGTGTGTGGGTGCGTGTGTGTGTTTGTGCTTGCGCTGGCGCGAGTGTGTGTGGGTGCGTGTGTGGGTTCGTGTGTATTTTCGGGTGTGTGGGCGCATGTGTGTGGAGGTATGCGTGTGTTTGCGCGCGTGTGGGTGCGTGTGGGTACCTGTGTGTATGTTTGCGTGTGTGCATGTGTGTGTCTGCGTGTGTGTGTGTGTTGGCGTGTGTTGTTGCGTGTGTGGGTACGTGTGTGTGGTTGCATGTGTGGGTGCCTGCTTGGATTCGTGTGTGTGTGCGTGTGCGTGTGCGTGTGTGTGTGTGTGTGTGTTCGCGCGTGTGGGTGCGTGTGTCGTTGCGTGTGTGTGTGTGGGTGCGTGTGTGTGGGTGCATTTGTGTGTGCGTGTGTCGGTGCGTGTGTGGATTCGTGTGTGGGTGCGTGTGTGGGAGCATAGGGGACTGGCTCAGAACCACCGTCGGAGTAAGGCAAGGCTGTGTGCTCTCCCCCACCCTCTTCGTCATCTTCTTGTAGAGAAGTATGACTGACGCACTGATCGACCATGAAGGGACAGTCAGCATTGGTGGCAGAAATATCACAAACTTGCGTTTTGCCGACGACATAGACCGCCTGGCAGGAAGGGAAGACGAGCTAGCTGACTTGGTGGAGCGCATTGATAAGACTTCTACAGCCTTCGGCATGCAGATCAATGCAGAAAAGACCAAACTGATGACCAACAACACCAATGGCTTCAGCACTGACATCAGGGTAAACGGCGAGAAACTAGATTGCCTCAACCGATTCAAATATCTGGGAGCAATCATTACAGATGAAGGATCTAAACCTGAAATTCTCGCCAGGATCGCTCAGGCCACAGCAGCACTCGCCAAACTCAAGACCATTTGGAATGACAGGAATATAGCGATCTGTTCAAAGATCAGACTGATGCTCTCCATAGTCGTGTCCATATTCCTATACGCCTGTGAGTCTTGGACATCAACAGCATAAACCGAGAAAAGAATACAGGCCATGGAGTTGAGATGCCTCAGAAAACTCCTTGGCATCACGTACAGAGAACACATCACCAATGAAGAGGTCCGAAACAGAACTCGACAAGCCATTGGACCCCACGTGTGTGTGACCTCCTGACCTCCTGACCACAGTCAAACAACGAACACTGAGATGGTACGGCCACATAACAAGATCATCAGGGCTTGCTAAGACGGTCATACAAGGTACAGTCCAAGTAGGTAGAAGACGAGGCAGACAGAAAAAGAGATGGGAAGACAACATCCCGGAATGGACGGGCATGACACTGTGCGCCGCCATGAGGAAAGTGGACAGATGAGAGGAGTGGAGGGAGCTGGTTGCCAAGTCATCTATGGTGCCCCAACGGTCCACTGAGACTACGGAATAGGCAAGGCATGGCAAGGTAAGTGTGTGCGTGTGTGGGTGAGTGTATAAGGGTGCGTGTGTGGTGCATGTGTGTGTACGTGTGTGTTTGTTGCCGCGTATGTGTGCGTGTGTGGGTGTGTGTGTAGGTGCGTGTGTGTGTGTGTTTGCTTGTGCTGGCGCGATTGTCTGTGTGAGTGCATGTGTGTGTGCGCATATGTGTCGGTGCTTGTGTGGGTGCGTGTGTGGATTCGCGTGTGTGTGTTCGTGTGTTGGCGTGTGTGTGTGCGCGCGTTTGCGTGTTTTTGTAGGTGCGTGTGTGTCTGTGTGTGTGTGTCGTGTGGTGTATGTGTGTATGTGTGCGTGTCTTTTCGCGTGTGTGTGCGTGTGGGTGCGTGTGTCGGTGTATGTGTGGTGCATATGTGTATGTGTGCGTGACTTTGCGCGTGTGTGTGTGCGTGTGGGTGCGTATGTCGGTGCGTGTGTCGGTGCGTGTGTGGATTCGTGTGTTGGTGCGTGTGTGGGTACGTGTGTGTGCGTTTGTTTGTGTGGGTGCGTGTGTGCTTGTGTTGGCGCGTGTGTGGGCGTATGTGGGCGCGTGTGTGGCGCGTCTGTGAGTATGCTTCAATGTGTGGGTGCGTGTGTGTGTGGCTGGGTATGTGTGTGTCTGTGTGTGTGTGTGTGTTTTTTTGTGTGTGTGTGTGTGTGTTGGCGCGCGTGTGTGCTTGTGTTGGTGCGCATGTGTATATGTGGGTGCGTGGGTGGGTGCAGATGTGTGTGTGTGTGTGTGTGTGTGTGTGTGTGTGTGTGTGTGTGTGTGTTTTCGTGTGGCAGTGCATATGTGGCCGCGTGTGTGGAATCGTGTATGTGTGTGCGTGTGTGGGTTCGTGTCTGTGGGTTCGTGTGTGTGGGAGCGTGTGTGTGTGTGTGGTTTTGCTGGCGCGCGCGCGCGTGTATGCGTGTGTGTGTGTGTGTGTGTGTGTTTGTGTGTGTGTGTGTGTGTGTGTGTGTGTGTGTGTGTGAGCGTGGGTGCGTGTGAGCGTGGGTGCGTGTCTGTGTCTGCGTATGTGTGTGCGTGTGTTGGCGCGTGTGCGTGCGTGTCTGGATGCGTGTGTGTGTGCTTGTGTCGATGCAGATGTGGGTTCGTATGTGGAATCGTATGTGTGTGCGTGTAAGCGTGTGTGCGTGTGTGCGTGTGTGGGTGCGTGTGTGTGGTGCATGTGTGTGTGGGTGAGGGTGCGTGGGTATGTGTATATCTGCGTGTGGGCGCATGTGTGTGTGGGTATGTGCGTGCGTATGTGTGTGGGTGCGTTTGTGGTGCGTGTGTGTGAATGTGTGCATGTGTGGGCCCGTGTGTGGCTGCGTGTGTGCAGGTGCGTGGATGTGGGTTCGTGTGTGTGTGTGTGGGTGCGTGTGAGGGTACGGGGTGTGGGTGCTTGTGTGGGTGTGGGTTCGTGTGTAGTGCATGTGTGGGTGTGTTGGAGCGTGTGTGTGCGTGTATAGGTGCTTGTGTGGGTGCTTGTGCGTGTGTATATGGGTGCTTGTGAGGGCGCGAATGTCGGTGCGAGTGTGGGTGCGTGTTTTGATTCGCGGGTGGGAGCGTGCGTGTGGGGGCCTGGGTGTGCTTGTTTGGGCGCATGTCTTAATGTGGGTGAGTGTGAGTGTGTGCATGTGTGTGTGTGTGTTTGCGTGTGTGTGTGTGTGTGTTTGGGTGCAGGAGTGTGTGTATACGTGTATTTCCGCGTGTGTGTGGGTGTGTGTGGATGCCTGTGTGTGGGTGCCTGTGTGTGGGTGCATGAGTGTGGGTGCATGTGTGTGTGTGCG
>OZ024866.1:12569979-12572479 GCA_964017155.1 Oasisia sp. SBJ-2009
TTATATAGTGCTACCTGCCTACCCGTTTCCGCCCGAACCACTTGTCCAACCATTTCTGTACATTGTACACACCACACGCCTGTCTCTTCAATACACAACATGCTTAATCCGTTGAACCCGCATACACGCGCACTCTTGTTTACTTATCAATAGGGGACAATACCCCACACTCGCACAAAGGTACACAATACGATGTTTTCAAGAAGACAAATAACTCCTGCACGTCACACACGCACGCAAGCACCAAACGCGCGCACGCAGACATAACATGATGTCATGTTTCGGAGAACAGTGACCCGAGAACAGTGACTATACATAGCAGGACATTAAAATGTATATGCCTGCCTACTGACGCATTGCTTAACGTCAATATTGTCGACAATTGAACCCTTAAGGCGGGTTTACACTATGCAACGCCGCTGCTTGCAACGTGAGGCACGGTTGCTTGCACCAAGATCGCCTAGTGTAAACATAAAATCGCATACAGCGGCGTCTCATGAGACCGCTGCTTGCAACGGTCTCATGGATAGGGAAGGTTCTATTCGGTGCAACATTGTCTCTTAGTTGCATGGAATTTGTCCAATCACAGGCAGTGACCGCGACTGACGTATGGCTTTCGAAAGCAACGCCATTTGCTGTTTTATACATATGTTAGGAGTACCATCTTTGCGGGTCATGGCAGCGTCATCGCAGTGAAGAATCGATACGTATTTGAAGGTAGGTATCGCTGACAATATTTGAAGCGGCTAGTACTTGTTTTATCGCCCATATCAACAATGTTACGCCAATACATATGTAGTGTTTTATAGGGCGAGTGTACTGTTCTTATAAATATAATGATTTTACAATGGGGTCAGCAATACTGATATGATCACTGACACTGTTTTATTGTGTAGGGTTACATGAAATTATTATATTAATACAAAAATTACAAAGAGTTTTTTTTATTAATTACCAAGTATTTTTGGTAATAATAATTTTTGATACAAATAAAATAATTCCTATTGTGTCCCAAAGACTCCCTTTAAAGGGATTCTCTTGAAAATAAAATATACATAATTGTAACTAATCATATTATAAGTATTTCATATAATTATACGCCTACATGTTATTGCAAAAAGTGGTTTATTAAATAATTAATATTTTTTAAACCGAGACAACATATAACAATTTACACCATATACGTTTCTAGTTTGTGCTCCACATACACTATCAGTATACTATAAATAATTGGTAAGCCAATATAAGCTATGCATTCTACGCAAACATTAACAAAACATATATCATATTTTCAAAACAAAATAGCAAATTAATATTAACTAAACACATCATGTTGTAACAGTTTCATGTATGTTCATGTGCTGGTATTTACTCCTCACGCAATGTAAAGTTATGAACTAATTATGTTTTTATATTTTGTGTTGCAGCTAATGGAGTTACAGAAAGCAAGACAGGAAATGATGTGAATACACTGAAACCAATGCGGATAATAATTATGGATTACACTATAAGACCTTCATCAGCTTCATGTGAAAGAGTTGGTGCGACAAGCTGCCTTCTCCACATGTGGACAAGTCTCCTTGTTTCAGTGGCATCTCATCATACAAGTCAAGTTATATAATACCATTTAATGCACATAAAGTGTATTCTGAATATCAGTATAGCACATCATTTGCAGCCTACTGAACATTACGTTCAATTTAACATGCTTTTATGTTCACATACACACTCATTGGTTATGTATATTTCACAATATAATGATTGTGGACTCATGATTTCAGAATAAAAAATATATTTATTAAAGTACTCATGCGTCATTTCATATGTCATCTTCTTTCTATACTTTCAAATATTGTGAGCGTTTAGTTTAATAAAAAAAATGCATTTGTGTATCGTTGTGTACTACTTATTTAATGTTGTTGACCCATAAAGATCCCATAACATTGCCTCTACCACTAATGTATTTGTAATCAGTGTAATGTCATATCATAATATATAAAATAAGCTAATTTTATAAGATTCCATTAAATTGGTTTTAATTTTGTAATCACTGGATAAAAGTCATTTGTACTCAGGTCTAAGAAATTGATTCCCAACCCCCCAGATGCAACGCGTCCATTGCTATGTAAGAGTGGTGCCACACGGTGGGCTGGAGACAAATTAATGTGTAGTCGCTGCAACCGTGCTGCATAGTGTAAACATGCAAGAGGTATTGCAAGCAGCAACGTTGCAAGCAACATCGTTCGGCCTTGACCTTTCTCAATCGCCTCGTTGCTTGCAGCGGCGTTGCATAGTGTAAATCCGCCTTTAGAGATATATAAAGGCCTATAAAGTATTGCATGGATATGCCATTCCAAGGTACAATAGTACGTACGCACGCACTCACGAACAAACGGTCATACGCACGCACACGCAAGCACACAGAATGACATAACACAGGACAATAACCTTCTCCGGGACAATAGCTTTTGTTACCTAGCACGAGGCGACAGACTGGCTA
>OZ024866.1:12577479-12602479 GCA_964017155.1 Oasisia sp. SBJ-2009
TTCACACACACACACACACACGCACCCACGCACACACACACGCTCCCACACACGCAATAACACACGCACACACACGCCCCATCACACGCACACATGCACCACACACGCATCAAGACCCACACAGGCACCCACTCACGCATCAACACCCACGGACCCACACACACGCACCCACACACGCGGCCACACATGCACCCAGACACACACACGCGCCACACACGCATCCACACATACACACATACACACACCCACACACTCACACCCACACACGAATTCACACACGCACACACACGCACCGACACACGCACACATACATGAACCACACACACGTACCCACACACACGCACACACACACACGCGCACCTACACACGTACAAACACGCGCCAAGAAACGCCCAAACGGACACAAACACACGAATCCACACACGCACCCACACATGCACCCACACACACGCACCCACACACGCACCCACACACGCCAACACACGAACAACACACACAAACACACAATCACATGCACACAAACGCGCGCAACGCGCGCGCGCACCCACACACGTATAAACACGCGCGAAGACACACACACACACACACACACACACACACACATACACACATACACACACACGAATCCACGGAGGCACCTACACATGCTACCACACAGACGCACCCCCTCACACTCACCCACACACGCACGGACCCACACCGATATGCTTCCGCACGCACAATCTCACGCACGAATCCATACAAGCACACATACACACACGCGCCACAAACACGCACCCACACGGAGACGCCCACCTCACCCCAAAAACACACACACACACACAAACGAACCCACACTCACACTTACCCACACATGCACCCCCCCCCACACACACACACCCACACGGCGGCAAAAGCACACAAACACGCACCCACACACAGGCACCCACACACACGCTCCCCCCCCCACACACACGCCAACACACGAACACTCACACGCAGACACACACACGCCCCCACGCAAACACACACACGCACCCACACCCAACCACACACGCGCCAAAGAAGCACACACACACACACTCGCACCACACACGCACCCAAACACACATGCACCCACACTGACTCACCCACACACGCACCCACATACGTACACACGCGCCCCAATACACGCACCCACACACGCAGACACACACACACACCCATACACGCACCCACACGAATCCACACACGCACACAAATGCGCAAGCACACGCACACATACACACACATAAACACACACACACACACACACCCACACACCCACACACATGGGCCCACACGCAACAACGTACCACCACACCTACGCACCCACATACACACACGCGCGCGCACCAGAACATACTCACACACGCACCACACACACACACACACACACGCAACCACACACACACACACGTACGAGCCCACACAGACTTGTACCCATACACGCACGGACACACACGCACCCACACACGCACTCACACACCCACCCATACGCACACACACACACACACACACACACACACACAGACACACGAATCCACGGAGGCACCCACACATGCCACCACACAGACGCACCCATACACGCGCCCACACACGCCAACACTCGAACAATCAATCGCAGACACACAAATGCCCTCATGCAAAAACCCAAACACACCCACCCACACCCAGCCACACACGCGCCAAAGAAGCACACATACACTCTCGCACCACACACGCACCCAAACACACACAAACACATGCACCCACACTGACTCACCCACACACGCACCCACATACGTACACACGCGCCCGAATACACGCACACGCACACATACACACACACACACACACACACACACACACCCATACACGCACCTACACGCTTCCACACACGCACACCAATGGGCAAGCACACGCACACATACACGAACATAAACACACATACACACATGCACACACCCACACACACATCCACACACGCACACACATGGGCCCACACGCAACAACGCACCCCCACACCTACGCACCCACAAACACACACGCACGCACACCAGAACTTACTCACACACGCACCACACACACACACGCTACCACACACACACACGTACGAACCCACAGAGACATGTACCCATACACGCACGGACACACACGCACCCACACACGAATCCAAACACGCACCCCCACACCCACCAACACACACACATGCACCCACACACACACGCTCAAACACACGCACTCACACACGCACCCATACGCGCACAAACACGCGCCAACACACGCATACACACACATGCACACACACACACGCACTCGAATCAACACAAGCACCCACACACGCACCGACACACGCACCCACATACGCAACCACACACTCGCACACACATTCACCCACCCACTCACGCACAAACACCGGACTACACACGCACACACACGAACAAGCACCCACACACACACAAACACACACACACATGCAACCACTCACACGCACCCATATACACACGTGCGCGTACACACGCATACATACACACACACGCACCCACAGACACACGCAACTACACACGTACCGACTCACCCACACACATGCACCCACACACACGCACCCCCTGACTCTCACCCACACACGCACGGACCCACACTGATATGCTTCCACACACGCACGCACACTCACACGCACCAACGAATCCATACACGCACACATACACACACGCACCACACACACGCACCCACACGCAGACGCCCACCCCTCCCCACAAACACACACACACACACACAAACGAACCCACACTCACACGTACCCACACATGCACCCACACACACACTCACACACACACACACACACACACACACAAACGAACCCACACTCACACGTACCCACACATGCACCCACACACACACTCACACACACACACACACACACACACACACACACACACACACACACACGGCAGCACAAGCACACAAACACGCACCCACACACAGGCACCCACACACACGCTCACACACACACATACACACACACACACACACACACACACGCCAACACGAACACGCAGACACACACATGCCCCCACGCAAAAACACACACGCACCCACACCCAGCCACACACGCGCCAAAGAAGCACACATACACACTCGCACCATACGCGCACCCAAACACACACAAACACATGCACCCACACTGATCCACACACGCACCCACATACGTACACACGCGCCCCAATACACGCGCGCACATACACACTGACACACACATAGCCATACATGCACCCACACGCTTCCACACACGCACACAAATGCGCAAGCACACGCACACATACACACACATAAACACACACACACACACACACACCCACACTCGCACACACATGGGCCCACACGCAACAACGTACCCCCACACCTACGCACCCACATACACACACGCGCGCGCAACAGAACACACTCACACACGCACCACACACACACACGCACAAACACGCGGGAACACAAGCATACACAAACATGCACACACACGCACACGAATCCACACAAGCACCCACACACGCACCGACACACGCACACAGATATGCAACCTCACACACGCATGCATACACACACACACACACACACTCACGCACAAACACCCGAATACACACGCACACACACAAACAAGCACCACACACACAAAAATACACACACATGCACCCACTCACACGCACCCATATACACACGTGCGCGTACACACGCATACATACACACACCCACACACACAGGCAACTATACACCCACCGTCTCACCCACAGACATGCACCCACACACACGCACCCTCTCACACTCACCCACACACGCACGGACCCACGCCGATATGCTTCCACACACGCACGCACACTCACACGCACCAACACACGAATCCACTCACGCACACATGCACACACTCACCACACACACGCACCCACACACAGACGCCCACCCCACCCCACAAACACTCACACACACAAACGAACCCACACTCAAACGTACCCACACATGCACCCACCCACCCACACACACACACACACACACACTCACACACACACACACACACACACAAACACGGCGGCACAAGCACACACACACACCACACACACAAAAATACACACACATGCACCCACTCACATGCACCCATATACACACGTGCGCGTACACACGCATACATACACACACACACACACACACACAGGCAACTATACACGCACCGTCTCACCCACAGACATGCACCCACACACACGCACCCCCTCACACTCACCCACACACGCACGGACCCACGCCGATATGGTTCCACACACGCACGCACACTCACACGCACCAACACACGAATCCACTCACGCACACATGCACACACGCACCACACACACGCACCCACACACAGACGCCCACCCCACCCCACAAACACTCACACACACAAACGAACCCACACTCAAACGTGCCCACACATGCACCCACCCACCCACCCACACACACACACACACACACACACACACACACACACTCACACACACACACACACACACACAAACACGGCGGCACAAGCACACACACACGCACCCACACACAGGCACCCACACACACGCTCCCACACACACACACACACACACACACACACACACACACACACCACACACTCACACTCACACACACACCCACACTCACACTCTCACACACACACACACACACACACACACACACACACACACACACACGGAAGCATCCTCAGACGCGCGTCACACACACACCCACATACACCCTCACACGCGCCAACACACGCAAACAAGCACCCACACAAACAAACGCACGCACCCTCACACGTAGCCACTCCCGCTGACCATTTCACACTTGCGTCAGACGTGAACAAACTTCTCTCATGAGCAAAGACATGGCAGATGAATTTTAATGTGTCAATGTGCGCCGTCTTATCGGTTACTACCAAGAGGAACAACCTATAAATATTTCATGGGGAGCCAACAAATACCACGGACTGACAACCAGGACTACCTGGGGGTTACCATCAACACAAAATTATCGTGGCAATCACATATCAACAAAGTGCAGAACAAAGCCAGGAAGACACTTGGCTTACTCAAAAGAACACTGCATGCGGCGCCACCGCAAGGGAGACAAACAGCATACGAGGTACTCGTGCGCCCGACCAACACTCGAGTTTCCCACATGCGCCTGGGCACCTCACACAAAGACAGGCATTCAGACAATAGAGCGCGTACAAAGTTGCGCTGCGCGGATTGTCACCGGTGATTACCGCAGAACGTCAAGTGTCAGTGATATGTACACTAACCTGATGTCGAAATCCTTGTACACACGAAGGCGGATAAGAGATGCAACTATGTTTTTAAAAATTCATCACGGACTAATGCACATCAGCTTGCCTGTCATCATCACCAGAGCAGATGTGCGCACCAGACGCCAACACAAGCACAAACTACGAACACTACCTACCAGCAGTCATTCTACGTACGCTGTATTCCACTGTGGAACGCACTTACCGAGGAAGCTGTCACCACATATACCACAGACGTATTCCAGAGAGCCGCCATCCCAGTCATTCAGACATTGACATTATAATAGATTGTTTTAGTGTTAATCATGGACTGCCTGCTTTTTTAATGTACTATTAATTTTACTGATCTATTTATTCTAATATTTTATAAACTTATCATTTTGATATATTTATCTTATTAATTTATTCCTCGTTTTAATGTACAGTTAACTGGATTTATCTATTGTCATATTTATTTTATTAATTGATTATATTAGAGCACATTATTTTTAACCACAACTGCAGGATAGTGAAATATCACTTTTAAGCAGTATAACACTTTAAGACTTGAAGACGCACCCACACACACACGCGCCATCACAAGCAAACACACACGCACGAACATACACGCACCCACACACGCACATACACGCGACAACACACGCACACATATACATACATGCACCACGCACGCATCCACTCACACGCACCCACACACGAATCCACGCAAGCACTCACACACGAACCCACACACACGCACCTATACACACACCCACACACCCGTCCACACATGCCCACATACAATCACACCCATCACACACGCACCCACACAAACACGCATGCGCGTACCCACACACACACACACATGGGCACACACGCAAACATACACACACCCACGCACCCACACCCACACACGAATCCTCACAGGTACCAACACACGCACCCACACACACGAACACACATACGCACACACACACACACGATTCCACAGACGCAACCACATCTGCACCGACACATGCACACACACGCACCCACACAGGCACAAACACGCCCCAACACATGCACACACACGAAGACACAAACACACGTATCCTCATGAAACCACCAACACACGCACCCACACACACGCCCCAACACACGCACACACACTCACAGACACACACCTACACACGCACAAACGCACCACACTGACACGTACCCTCACACGCATCCACACACGCAACCACACACACACACACGCGCGCGCGCCTGCACAAGCACACACACACGCAACCAAACAAACGCACCCAACACATGCACCCACACACACACACAAACACACACACACACACACGCGCGCCAACACACGCACACACACATACAGCCACACACACGCACCCACACACGCACACATACACACACATGCACAACACACGCACCCCCACACACACACGGAAACACCCTCACACACGCGCCACACACGCACACACATACGCCCACAAACGCGCCTACACACGCAAACACGCATCTACACAAACAAACGCACCCACTCTCACACGAACCCACACAGGCACCCACACTTACACCCACTGACGCCCACACACGCGATAACACACACACACACACCCACACACAAGCGTACCAACACTCACACGTACCCACACACTCACCCACACACGCACCCACACACACACATATTCGCCAGCACAAGCACCCACACACGCACGCACACGCAACCAAACGCACACACACGCGCAAAGACACGGACACATTCACATATGCACCACACACGCACCCACATGCACATGCGCACAAAGACACATACACACCCACAGACACACAAGCACCCACGTACTCGCATCCATACAAGAATCCACACAGGCATCGACACACGCACCGACACACGCTCACAAAAACACGCACCCACACACGCGGAAACACTCACACACACACACACATACACGTGCACCACACACGAACAATCACACACACACACACACACACACACACACACACACACACACACACACACACACACACACACACACATACACACACACACACACACACGCAAGCATCCTCACACATGCGCCACACATGCACACACACACAGGCACGCACCCACACACACTCACCCACCCACCCACGCACCCACATACGCCCACACACGCACCCTGATATACACACACACGCGCGCGCGCCTGCACAAGCAAACACACGCGCAACTACATACACGCACCCAACACACGCACACACACACAGGCGCCAAAACACGCACACACACACACACACACATACAGCCACACACACGCACCCACACACGCACACATACACACACATGCACAACACACGCACCCCCCCACACACACACGGAACACCCTCACACACGCGCCACACACGCACACACATACGCCCACAAACGCGCCTACACACGCAAACACGCATCTACACAAACAAACGCACCCACTCTCACACGAACCCACACAGGCACCCACCCACTGACGCCCACACACGCGATAACACACGCACACACACCCACACACAAGCTTACCAACACTCACACGTACCCACACACTCACCCACACACGCACCCACACACACACACATTCGCCAGCACAAGCACCCACACAAGCACGCACACGCAACCAAACGCACACACACGCGCAAAGACACGGACAAATACACATATGCGCCACACACGCACCCACATGCACATGCGCACACAGACACGTACACACACAGACACACAAACACCCACGTACTCGCATCCATACAATACTCCACACACGCATCGACACACGCACCGACACACGCTCACAAAAACACGCACCCACACACGCGGAAACACTCACACACACATACACGTGCACCACACACGAACACTCACACACACACACACACACGCAAGCACCCTCACACATGAGCCACACACGCACACACACACACACACACACAGGCACGCACCCACACACACTCACCCACCCACACACGCACGCACATACGCCCACACACGCGCCAACACACGCACGCACACACACAAACACACGCACCCTCACACACACAAACGCACCCACACTCACACGTACCCACACACGCACCCACACACGCACCCACACCACACACATACGCGTCAGCACAAGCACACTCACACGCACCCACACACACACAAGCACACACACGCGACAACACACTCACACCACACACGCATGCATCCACACCCACGCACACACACACACACACACACACACACATACACTAACCCACACACATGCACCCACACATGCACCCACACACACGCACCCCCACACATACGCACACACCCGCACCCACACACGCACACACACGCGCCAACGCCCGCACACACACGAACACACACGCGAATCCACGCACGCACACACACCAATCCACGCACGCTCCCACACATGCAACCACACATTCGCACCCACACACGCACCCAAACACGCCAACACACGCACACACGCAAACACACACACACACGCACACACACACACGCACCCACACACGGCAAAAACACGCTCACATCCACACACATGCGGCCTCACACCTGAACACATACACACACGCACACACACACGCACCCACACACACGCACCCTCACACGCACCACATACACATATGCACCAAAACACGCACACACAGACACACATGCACCACTCACGCGCCCACACACACGCATCCACTAACACACACACACACACACACACAAACAAACACACATACACGCACTCACACACAAACACACGCGCCAGCACAAGCACACACACACACACGCAACTACGCAAGCACCAACACTCGCACATACAAGCAGATATACAGACACAAATGCACCACACACACGAATTCTCACCCACGCACCCGCAAACACTCACCAACAAACGCACTCTCACGCGAACCCACACACACACCCAAACGCACGTGGCAGCACAAACACACACGCACCCTTACGCACGCACCCATACACGCACCCACACAAGCACACACGCGCGTCAACACACACACACATACACACACCTGAACGACACACGCACCCACGCACACGCACTCAAACACGCACCTACACCCACGCACCCACACACACGCGCCCACACACGCTCACATACACACACTCGCACCACACACGCATCCACACACAGGCCCCCACACACAGGCACCCCCCCCCCCCACACACACATATACACACACACACACACACACGCGCCAGCCCACGCACACACGTACACCCACACACACACACACACGCTCCCTCACACGCACACAAATGCATCACACACGCACCCCCCCTACACACACACACACACGGACGCACCCTCTCACACGCGTCACACAAACTCACACATATATACGCCCACACACGCGCCAACACACGTACCCACACACGCACCCACACACACATCGACACACACACGCGCGTACAAGCACATACTCACGAACCCAAACACAAGCACCCAAACACGAACCCACACCCACGCACCTACACACACACGACCAAACAATCACACATACAAACACGCACCACACACGCACCAACACACACAAACGCAAGCCAACACACGGAAACACACCCACACACACCCACACACATACGCACACATACACTGACATTCACCACACACGGAACCCCACAAACGCAACGCAAGCACCAATACAGACATGTGGCCACACACAGCCACTCACACACACGCACCCACACACAGGCACCCACACTTGCAAACACACGCGCCAACTCACGCATACACACTTACACGCACCCAAACACACACAAATACATGCACCAACTCACACGTACCAACATACAAACATGCGCCCACACACGCAAACACACGCACACACACGCACCCACACGCTCGCATCCACACACGAATCCACACACGCACCCACACACGCACCGACACACGCACACACACGAGCACCCACACACACGCATCCACTCACACTCACCCACACAGGCACACACACGAGCCAATACAAGCACGCACACCCGCGAATCCACACACGCACCCACACGAGCACCGACACACGCACACGCACTTGCACCCACACACACACGCACCCACACAAGTACCTTCACACGCACTCACACACTCACCCACCCACGCAACCTCACAAACAAACGCGCCAGCACAAGCACACACAAACACACGCACGTACACACGCACCCAAAAACTCACTAGGATGCCTGTATATGTGTGTGTGTGTGTGTGTGTGTGTGTGTGTGTGTGTGTTGGTGCGTGTGTGTGCGTGTGTGGGTGCGTGCGTGTGGGTACGTGTGTCTGGGTGCATGTGTATGTGTATGGTTGCGTGTGGAGGTGCGAGTGAGTGTCGTCGTGTGTGTGTGTGGGTGCGTTTTGTGTGTGCGTGTGCTGCCTCATGTGTGTGCGTGTGTGGGTGGGTGTATGTGTGTGGGTGCGTGTGTGTTGATGTGTGTAGGTGTGTGTAGATACATGTGCATGTGTGTGTATCGGGGGTTTGTGTGGGTGCGTGTGTTGGCGCGCATGTGTGTGTGTGTGTGTGTGTGTGAGTGAGAGTGAGTGCGTCTGTGTGGGTGCATGTGTGTGCGTGTGTCGGTGCGTGTGTGGGTACGTGTGTGGATTCGTGTGTGGGTGCCTGTGTGTGCGTGCGTGTGTGTGTATGTGTGCGTGTGTGGGCGAATGTGTGCGTGTGTGTGTGTGAATGTGTGCTTGTGTGTGTATGTGTGTGTGTGTGTGTGTGTGTGTGTGTGTGTGTGTGTGTGTGTTTGTAGGTGTTAGAATGCCTGCATGTGTGTGTGCGTCTGTTGGTGCGTGTGTGTGCGTGTGTGGGTGCGTGCGTGTGGGTACGTGTGTGTGGGTGCTCCCTCACACGCACACAGACGCACCACACACGCACCCCCACTCCCCCACAAACACACACACGGACGCACCCTCTCACACGCGTCACACAAATTCACCCATATATTCGCCCACATCCGCGCCATCACACGTACCCACACACGCACCCACACACACACACCGACACACACAAACGCGCCACTACAAGCACATAATCACCCACCAAACACAAACACCCACACATGAACCCACACCCACGCATCTACACAGACGCAACCACACACGCACCCACACACACACGCACGCACGTACCCCCACACACATGCGCACACACATACACATACCCACGCATCCACACTCACCCACACACACACCCACACCCTCACACACAAACGCACACACACTCACATGTTCCCAAACACGCACCCACACACCCACCAACAAACACACACACGCGCCAGCACAAGCACTCACACACGCACCCACACACGCACTCACACACGAATCCACACAAGTACCCACACGAGCACCGACACATATCTCCCCTCATACACGCACTCACTCACACTCATCCACACACACACGCGCGCCAACACACGCACCCACACAAGCCCCGACACACACAAAGACACATGCACCTACACACGCCCCCACACACGCACACATGGGCGCCAACACACGCACACATACACACACATGCACCACACAAGCACTGTCACACACGCACCACACACGCACCCAAACACGCACTCACACAAACACACACATGCGCCAGCACAAACACATACATACACGCACCCATGCACCTACACACGCTCCCACACACGCACCAACACACGCACACACACGCGCCAACACATGCACACATGCACCACACACGCACCCAGACCCACACGTGCATCCACACCCACACACGCACCAACACCCACGCACCCACAAACACGCACACACACGCGCGCACGCACACACGTAAAAACACGCGCCAAGACACGCACGCACGCACGCACGCACGCACGCACACGCACACACACACACACGCACGAATCCACGCACGCAAACACACATACAATCACACACACGCACCCACACACGCACCCACACACGCCAACACACGAACACACACACACGCAGACACACACACATGCACACACGCAAACACAAACATACTCGCCCCTCACACGCACCCACACACACGCACCCACCCTCGAATCCACACACGCACCCACACACACACAAACACATGCATCCACACTGAAACACCCTGACACACCCACCCATATAACCACACAGGTGCCCCAATACACGCACACACACACAGACACAGACACACACACACACACGCACAAAAATGCGCAAGCACACGCACACCCACATGCACCGCAAACGCACAAAAACATGCACCCACACAGACGCACGGACACACACGTACACACACGCGCAAACATCCGACAACACACGCACACACACATATGTACACACGCACACACACTCACATGTTCCCAAACACGCACCCACACACCCACCAACAAACACACACACGCGCCAGCACAAGCACTCACACACGCACCCACACACGCACTCACACACGAATCCACACAAGTACCCACACGAGCACCGACACATATCTCCCCTCATACACGCACTCACTCACACTCATCCACACACACACGCGCGCCAACACACGCACCCACACAAGCCCCGACACACACAAAGACACATGCAACTACACACGCACCTACACACGCCCCCACACACGCACACATGGGCGCCAACACACGCACACATACACACACATGCACCACACAAGCACTGTCACACACGCACCACACACGCACCCAAACACGCACTCACACAAACACACACATGCGCCAGCACAAACACATACATACACGCACCCATGCACCTACACACGCTCCCACACACGCACCAACACACGCACACACACGCGCCAACACATGCACACATGCACCACACACGCACCCAGACCCACACGTGCATCCACACCCACACACGCACCAACACCCACGCACCCACAAACACGCACACACACGCGCGCACGCACACACGTAAAAACACGCGCCAAGACACGCACGCACGCACGCACGCACACGCACACACACACACGCACGAATCCACGCACGCAAACACACATACAATCACACACACGCACCCACACACGCACCCACAGACGCCAACACACGAACACACACACACGCAGACACACACACATGCACACACGGAAACACAAACATACTCGCCCCTCACACGCACCCACACACACGCACCCACCCTCGAATCCACACACGCACCCACACACACACAAACACATGCATCCACACTGAAACACCCTGACACACCCACCCATATAACCACACAGGTGCCCCAATACACGCACACACACACAGACACAGACACACACACCCACACACGCACAAAAATGCGCAAGCACACGCACACCCACATGCACCGCAAACGCACAAAAACGTGCACCCACACAGACGCACGGACACACACGCACACACACGCGCAAACATCCGACAACACACGCACACACACACATATGTGGGTGCGTGTGTGTGGGTGCGTGAGTGTGTTCTTGTGCAGGCACGTGTGTGTGTGGGTGCGTGTGTCGGTACGTGTGAGTGTGTGTGCGTTTGTGTGTGTGGGTGTGTGTGAGCTTGTGTTAGCGCGTTTGTGGGCCTATGTGCGTGTGTGTGATGGTGAGTGTGTTGGAACGTTTGAGCATGGGTGCGTTTGTTTGTGTGGGTGCGTGTGTGCTTGTGTTGGCGCGTGTGTGGACGTATGTGAGTGCGTGTGTGACACGTGTGTGTGTATTATTCCGTGTGCTTGTGTGAGTGCGTGTATGCGTGTGTGAGAGTGCTTGCGTGTTTGGTGCGTGTGAGTGAATATGTGCGTGTGTAGGCTCGTGTGTGTGGGGGTGAATGTGAGGGTGCCTGTTTGGTTGTGTGTGTGGGTGCGTGTGTGGTGAATATGTGGATGTGTGTGTGTGGTGCATGTGCGTGTATGTGTGCGTGTGTTGTCGCGGGCGTATGCGTGTGTGGGTGGGTGCGTGTGTGGGGGCGTGTGTTGGTACGTTTGAGTGTGTGTGCGTTTGTGTGTGGGTGTGTGCTTGTGCTAGCGCGTTTGTGGGCCCCTGTGTGTGTGTGAGTGTGTTGGTACGTGTGAGGATGGGTGCGTTTGTTTGTGTGGGTGCGTGTGTGCTTGTGTTGGCGCGTGTGTGGACGTATGTGGGTGCGTGTGTGGCGCGTGTGTGAGTATTCTTCTGAGTGCGTGTGTTGGTGCGTATGTATGGGTGTGTGTGCGTGTTGGCTTGCATGTGTGCTTGTGCTCGCGCGCGTGTGTGTATGTTTGTGCGCGTGTGGACGCGGATGTGGGAGGGTGTGTTTGCGTGTGGCGGTGCATATGTGGCTGCGTGTGTGGAATCGTGTGTGTACGTGTGTGCGTGTGTCGGATCCTGTCTGTAGGTTCGTGTGTGTGGTTGCGTGTGTGTGCTTGTGCTGGCGGGTGTGTGTGTGGGTGAGTGTGTGGGTGCGTGTGAGGGTACGTGTGAGTGTGGGTGCGTATGTTTGTGTATGCGTGTGTTGGCGCTTGTGTGTGCGTGTTTGGATGGGTGCGTGTGTGTGTGGGTGCGTGTGTTGTCGCGTGTGTATGCGTGTGTAGGTGCGTGTGTGTTGGTGCGTGTGTATGCTTGTGCTGGCGCGTGTGTGAGTGTTTGTTTTGGCGCTTGTGTGAGGATGCTTCCGTGTGCGTGTGCGTGTGTGGGGGCGCGTGTTTGGTTGGGTATGTGTGTGTGCGTGTTGGCGCGCATGTGTTTGTGTGTGTGTGTTTGTGTGTGTGTGTGTGTGTGTGTGGGTGCTTTTTTGTGTGTGTTTCTGTAGTGCATGTGTGTGTATGCGTGTGTTGGCGCGCGTATGTGTTGGTGCGTGTGTCTTGGTGCTTGTGTGTGTGGGTGCGTGTGTGTGTGTGCGCGTGTTGGCGCATGTTTGTGCGTTAGTGGGTGGGAGCGTGTGTGTGGGTGCGTGTATGTATGTGTGTGGGCGCCTGTGTGGTGCATGTGCATCATGTGTATTTGTGTGTGTGTTTGCGCGTGTGTGCGTGAGTGTGTGTGTTAGTGCGTGCGTGGGTGCATGTGTGTGTGTCCGTGTGTCGGTGCATGTGTCGTTGCGTGTGAGGGTGCGAGTGTGTGGATTCGTGTGTGGGTGCGTGTGTGTGGGTGCGTGTGTGTGTATGTTCGGGTGAGTGGGCGCATGTGTGTGGAGGTATGCGTGTGTTTGCGCGCGTGTAGGTGCGTGTGGGTACCTGTGTGTATGTTTGCGTGTGTGCATGTGCATGTGCATGTGTGTGTCTGCGTGTGTGTGTGTGTGTGTGTGTGTGTGTGTGTGTGTGTGTGTTGGCGTGTGTTGTTGCGTGTGTGGGTACGTGTGTGTGGTTGCATGTGTGAGTGCCTGCGTGGATTCGTGTGTGTGTGCGTGTGCGTGTGTGTGCGTGTGTGCGTGTGTTCGCGCGTGTTTGTGTGGGTGTGTGTGTGGGTGGGTGCATTTGTGTGTGCGTGTGTCGGTGCGTGTGTGGATTCGTGTGTGTGTTTGTGTGTGTAGGCGCATGTGTGTGTGTGGGTGCGTGTATGGTGCGTGTGTGTATGGGTGCTTGTGAGGGCGTGTGTGTGGGTGCGTGTGTGGTCTCGGGGTGTGGGTGCGTTTGTGGGTGTGGGTTCGTGTGTGGTGCATGTGTGCGTGTGTTGGACCAGTATTCTTCCGAGTGCGTGTGTTGGTGCGTATGTGTGGGTGTGTGGATGCGGGTGTGGGTGGGTGTGTTTGCGTGTGGCGGTGCATATGTGGCTGCGTGTGTGGAATCGTGTATGTGTGCGTGTGTGCGTGTGTGCGTGTGTGCGTGTGTGCGTGTGTGCGTGTGTCGGTTCCTGTCTGTGGGTTCGTGTGTGTGGTTGCGTGTGTGTGTGCTTGTGCTGGCGTGTGTGTGTGTGTGTGTGTGTGGGCGAGTGTGTGGGTGCGTGTGAGGGTACGTGTGAGTGTGGCTGCGTATGTTTGTGTGTATGCGTGTGTTGGCGCTTGTTTGTGCGTGTTTGGATGGGTGCGTGTGTGTGTGGGTGCGTGTGTTGTCGCGTGTGTATGCGTGTGTAGGTGCGTGTTTGTTGGTGCGTGTGTTTGTGCTTGTGCTGGCGTGTGTGTGGTTGCGGTTGGGTGTGTTGGTGCTTCTGTGGATACGTGTGAATGTGTGTGCGTTTGTGTGTGGGTGTGTGTGCATGTGTTAGCGCGTGTGGGGGCGTATGTGGGTGCGTGTGTGGGTGCGTCTGTGGGTACGTGTGAGGATGGGTGCCTTTGTTTGTGTGGGTGCGTGAGTGTTTGTTTTGTCGCGTGTGTGAGGATGCTTCCGTGTGCGTGTGTGGGGGCGCGTGTGTGGGTGGGTATGTGTGTGTGTGCGTGTTGGCGCGCATGTGTTTGTGCGTGTGTGTTGGTGCATGTGTGTGTGGGTGCTTGTGTGTGCGTGTGTTGGCGCATGTTTGTGCGTGAGTGGGTGGCAGCGTGTGTGTGGGTGCGTGTATGTATGTGTGTGGGCGCGTGTGTGGTGCAGGTGCATCATGTGTATTTGTGTGTGTGTTTGCGCGTGTGTGGGTGAGTGTGTGGGTTAGTGCGTGCGTGGGTGCGTGTGTGTCCGTGTGTCGGTGCGTGTGGCGGAACGTGTGAGGGTGCGAGTGTGTGGATTCGTGTGTGGGTGCGTGTGTGTATGTTCGGGTCTTTGGGCGCATGTGTGTGGAGGTATGCGTGTGTTTGCGCGCGTGTAGGTGCGTGTGGGTACCTATGTGTATGTTTGCGTGTGTGCATGTGTGTGTCTGCGTGTGTGTGTGTGTGTGTGTGTGTGTTGGCGTGTGTTGTTGTGTGTGTGGGTACGTGTGTGTGCTTGCGTGGATTCGTGTGTGTGTGTGTGCGTATGCGTGTGTACGTGTGTTCGCGCGTGTGGGTGCGTTTGTCGTTGCGTGTGTGTGTGGGTGTGTGTGTGTGGGTGCATTTGTGTGTGCGTGTGTCGGTGCGTGTGTGGATACGTGTGTATGTTTGTGTGTGTGGGTGCGTGTGTGAGTGTCGTGCGTGTGTGAGGATGTGCTGGTGCCCGTGTGTGCATGTGTGTGCGGGTGTGGGTGCGTGTGTGGGTGTGTGTGTTTGAATTCCTGTGGGGGTGCGAGTGTGCCGTTGCGTGTGGGTGTGTGTATGTGTGTATATGTGGGCGCATGTGTGTGTGGATGCGTGTGTGGTGCGTGTGTGTATGGGTGCATGTGTGGGCGCGTGGGTGGGTGCGTGTGTGTGGGTACGTGGGTGTGGCACGGTGCGTGTGTGGTGCATGTGTGCTTGTGTTGGCGCGTGTGTGTGCGTGGGTTGTTGCGTGTGTGGGAGCGTGTTTAGGTGAGTGAGTGCGTGTGTGTGTGCTTGTGTTGGCGCGAGTGTGTTTATGATTGGGTGCGTGTGTGGGTGCGTGTGTGTGCACGTGCGAGGGAGCGTGTGTGGTGCATGTGTGTGTATGTGTGCGTGTGTTGGCGCACATGTGTGCGTGTGTTGGTGCATGTATAGGTGCGTGGTTGTGTGCATGTGCTAGCGCGTTTTTGTGTTTGTGTGTTTGTGTGGGTGCTTGTGTGTGTGCGTGTGTTAGCGCGTGTGTGCCCGTGTGTGCGTGAGTGAGTGCGTGCGTGTGTGTGGGTGCATGTGTGTGCGTGTGTCTGTCCAGTTGTGGGTACGAGTGTGGATTCGCGTGTGGCTACGTGAGTGTGCATGCGTGAGAGTGTATTAGTGCGTGTGTGGTGCATATGTGTATATGGGCGTGTCGTTGATTCGTGTGTCGGTGCGTGTGTGTGTGGGTGCGGGTGTGTATGTGTGCGTGGGGACGCATCTGTGTGTGTGTGTGTGTGTGTGTGTGTGTGTGCGTGTGTGTGTCGGTGCACATGTGGGTGCCTGTGTGTGAGTGGTGCGTGTGTGTGTGAATGTGTGCGTGTATGGGCGTGTATGAGTATGCGTGCGTACGTGTGTGGTTGCGTGTTTCTGGGTGCGCGTGTGTACTTGTACTGGTGCGCGTGTGTGTATGAGGGTGCGTGTATGTGCGCGCATGTGTGTGTGTGTGGGTGGTTGTGTGGGTGTGCGCGTGTTCGCGCGCGTGTGTGAGCGTGTGTAGGTGCGTGTCGGTGCTTGTGTGGGTGTGTATGTGGGTGCGGGTGTGTGTGTGTGCGTGTGCGTGTGTGCGTGTGTGCGTGTGTGCGTCTCTGAATGTATGTGTGGGTGCGTCTGTGAGGGTGCGTGTGTGTGTGCGTGTGTCGGTGTATGTGGGTTCGTGTGTGGATTCATGTGTGGGTGCGTGTGTGTGTGGGTGCGTCTCTGTGTATGTGTGCGTGTGTGCGTGTGTGCGAATGTGCGTGTGTGAATGTGTGGGTGCGTCTGTGAGGGTGCTTGTGTGTGTGCGTGTGTCGGTGCGTGTTTGTGATTCGTGTGTGGGTGCGTGCGTGTGTGTGTGTGTGTGTGTGTGTGGGTGCGTCTTTGTGTATGTGTGCATGTGGACGCATCGGTGTGTGGTTGCGTGTTTGCCTGTGGATGTGTGGGTGGGTGTGTGGTGCGTGGTTGGTGCGTGTGTGGATACATCTGTGGGTGCGTGTGTGGGTGCGTGTGTGTGGTTGCATGTGTGGGTGCGTGCGTGGAATAGTGTGTTTGTGTTTGTGCATGTGCGTTTGTGCGTGCGTTGACGCGTGTTTGTGCGTGTGTGGGTGCGTGTGCGTGTGCGTGTGCGTGTGCGTGTGCGTGTGCGTTTGCGTGTGTGTCGGAGCGTGTGTGTGGGTGCATGTGTGTGTGTGTGTGTGTGTGTGTGTGTGCGTGTGTGGGGGTGCGTGTGTGTGGATTCGTGTGTGGGCATGTGTATGTGTGTGTGCGTGTATTGGCGCGTGTGTGTGCTTGTGTGGGCGCGTGTGTCGGTGCGTTAGTGTGGGTGGATGTGTGTGTGTGTGCTTGTGTCGGTGCATGTGTGGGTGCGTGTGGGGATTCGTGTGTGTGTGTTTGTGTCTGCGTGTGTGTGCGCGTGTTGGCGTGTGCGTGTGCGTGCCTGTTCGTGTGTGAGTGTGTGTGCGACTGTGAGGTACGTGTGTGTATGGCTGCATGTGTGGGCGTGTGTGTGTGCGTGTGCGTGTGTTGGCGCGTGTGTGTACGTGTGTGGTTGCGTGTGTGGGAGCTTGTGAGGATGCGACAGTGGGTGCATATTGTGTGCTTATGTGTCGGTGTTTGTGTGGGTGCGTGTGTGGATTCGTGGGTGTGTGTGCGTGTGTTGGCGTGTGTGTGCGCGCCTTTGGGTGCTTGTGTGGGTGCGTGTGTGTCTGTGTGTGTGTGTCGGCGCGGGTGTATGTCGGGACATATGTGGTGCATGTGTGCGTTTGTTTTCGCGTGTGTGTGCGTGTGGGTGCGTGTGTGGGTGTGTGTGGTGCATATGTGCATTAGTGCGTCACTTTGCGCGTGTGCTTGCGTGTGGGTGCGTGTGTCGGTGCGTTTGTGGATTCGTGTGTGGGTGCGTGTGTGGGTACGTGTGAGTGTGTGTGCGTTTGTGTGCGTGGGTGTTGGTGTGCGTGTGTTAGCGCGTGTATGGGCGTATGTGCGTGCGTGTGTGAGTGAGTGTGTGGGTACGTGTGAGGAAGGGTGCGTTGTTTGTGTGGGTGCGTGTGTGCTTGTGTTGGCGCGTGTGAGGGCGTATGTGGGTACGTGTGTGGCGCGTGTGTGAGTATGCTTCCATGTGCGTGTGCGTGTGCGTGTGCGTGTGCGTGTGCGTGTGCGTGTGCGTGTGCGTGTGCGTGTGCGTGTGCGTGTGCGTGTGCGTGTGCGTGTGCGTGTGCGTGTGCGTGTGCGTGTGCGTGTGCGTGTGCGTGTGCGTGTGCGTGTGCGTGTGCGTGTGCGTGTGCGTGTGCGTGTGCGTGTGCGTGTGCGTGTGCGTGTGCGTGTGCGTGTGCGTGTGCGTGTGCGTGTGCGTGTGCGTGTGCGTGTGCGTGTGCGTGTGCGTGTGCGTGTGCGTGTGCGTGTGCGTGTGCGTGTGCGTGTGCGTGTGCGTGTGCGTGTGCGTGTGCGTGTGCGTGTGCGTGTGCGTGTGCGTGTGCGTGTGCGTGTGCGTGTGCGTGTGCGTGTGCGTGTGCGTGTGCGTGTGCGTGTGCGTGTGCGTGTGCGTGTGCGTGTGCGTGTGCGTGTGCGTGTGCGTGTGCGTGTGCGTGTGCGTGTGCGTGTGCGTGTGCGTGTGCGTGTGCGTGTGCGTGTGCGTGTGCGTGTGCGTGTGCGTGTGCGTGTGCGTGTGCGTGTGCGTGTGCGTGTGCGTGTGCGTGTGCGTGTGCGTGTGCGTGTGCGTGTGCGTGTGCGTGTGCGTGTGCGTGTGCGTGTGCGTGTGCGTGTGCGTGTGCGTGTGCGTGTGCGTGTGCGTGTGCGTGTGCGTGTGCGTGTGCGTGTGCGTGTGCGTGTGCGTGTGCGTGTGCGTGTGCGTGTGCGTGTGCGTGTGCGTGTGCGTGTGCGTGTGCGTGTGCGTGTGCGTGTGCGTGTGCGTGTGCGTGTGCGTGTGCGTGTGCGTGTGCGTGTGCGTGTGCGTGTGCGTGTGCGTGTGCGTGTGCGTGTGCGTGTGCGTGTGCGTGTGCGTGTGCGTGTGCGTGTGGGTGCGGGTGGGTGCGGGTGGGTGCGGGTGGGTGCGGGTGGGTGCGGGTGGGTGGGTGCGGGTGGGTGCGGGTGGGTGCGGGTGGGTGCGGGTGGGTGCGGGTGTGTGCGTGTGTGCGTGTGTGCGTGTGTGCGTGTGTGCGTGTGTGCGTGTGTGCGTGTGTGCATGTGTGCGTGTGTGCGTGTGTGCGTGTGTGCGTGTGCGCGTGTGCGCGTGTGCGCGTCTGCGCGTCTGCGTGTGTGCGTGTGTGAGTGGGAGAGTGCGTCTGTGTGGGTACCTATGTGTGTCATGTGTCTGTGCGTGTGAGAGTGCGTGTGTGGATTCGTGTGTGGCTGCGTGTGCGTGTGGGTGCGTGTATGTGTGTATGTGTGCGTGTAGACGCATCTGTGTGTGGATGCGCGTATCCGTGTGTGTGTGTGGTTGCGTGTGCGGTGCATGTGTGTGAATGTGTGCGTGTGTAGGCTCGTGTGTGTGTGGGTGAGTGTGTGGGTGCCTGTTTGTGTGCCTATGTGTGGGTGCGTGTGTGGTGCATAGGTGTATGCGCGACTTTGGGCGTGTGGGTGCATGTGGGTGCGTGTGTGGGTGCGTGTGTGGATTCGTGTTTGGGTGCGTGTGTGGTGCATGTGTGTGTACGTGTGCGTGTGTTTTCGCGTGTGTGTGCGTGTGTGGGTGCGTGTGTGTGTGCTTGTGCTGGCGCGTCTGTGTGTCTGGTTGCGTGTGTGGGTGGGCCTATGTGCGTTCGTGTGTGGGTGAGTGTGTTGGTACGTGTGAGGATGGGTGCGTTTGTTTGTGTGGGTACGTGTGTGCTTCTGTTACCGCATGTGTGGGCGTATATGGGTGCGGATGGGGGGCGTGTGTGAGTATGCTTCCGTGTGCCTGTGTGGGTGCGTGTGTGTGGGTGGGGGTGTGTGTGCGTGTTGGCGCGCGTGGGCGCTTGTGCTGGCGCGCGTGTGTGTATGTGGGTGCGTGTGTGGGTGCGGATGTGGGTATGTGTGTTTGCCTGTGGCGATGCATATGTGGCTGCGTGTGTGGAATCGTGTGTGTGTGTGTGCGTGTGTGCGTGTGTGCGTGTGTGGGTTCGTGTCTGTGGGTTCGTGAGTGTGGTTGCGTGTGTGTGTGCTTGTTCTGGCGCGTGTGTGGGTGGGGAGAGTATGTGAGTGCGTGTAAGGGTACGTGTGAGTGAGGGTGCGTGTGTGTGTGTCTGCGTGTGTGTGCGTGTGTTGGCGTGTGTGCGTGCGTGCGTGGGTGCGTGTGTCTGTGCTTGTGTCGATGGAGATGTGGGTGCGTGTGTGTGTGTGTGGTGCGTGTGTGTATGAATGTGTGGGTGTGTGGGCGCGTATGTTGACGCGTGCGGGTATGTGTGTGGGTGCGTGTTTGTGGATGCGCGTGTGTGCATGTGCTTGTGCACGTATATGTATGTGGGTGCGCGTGTGGTTGCGCATGTGGGTGGGTGTGGGTATTTGCGTGTGTGCGTGTGTTGGCGCGTGTGTGTGCGTGTATGTGTGCGTGTGAAGTCGCGTGTGTGTGCGTGTGTGGTGTGGGTGTGAGTGCGTGTGTGTGTGTGCGTGCGTGCGTGTGTGCATGTGTGCGTGTGTGCGTGTGTGCGTGTGTGCGAGTGTGTGGGTGCGTCTGTGTGCGTGTGTGCATTTGTGTGTGTGCGTGTGTCGATGCGTTTGTATGTGCGTGTGTGAATTCGTGTGTGGGTGCAAGTGTGTCGGTGCGTGTGGGTTGGTGTATGTGTGTATATGTGGGCGCATGTGTGTGTGGATGCGTGTGTGCGGAGTGTTTGTATGTGTGCATGTGTGGGCGCGTGTGTGTATGTGTGTTTGCGCATGTGTGTGCGTGTTAGGGTGAGAGTGAGTGCGTGCGTGTGTGTGTGCTTGTTCTGGCGCGTGTGTGTGAGGGGGGAGTATGTGAGTGCGTGTGAGGGAACGTGTGAGTGAGGGTGCGTGTGTGTGTGTGTCTGGGTGTGTCTGCGTGTATTGGCGTGTGTGCGGGGGTGTGTGGGTGCGTGTGTGTGTGGTTGTGTCGATGGAGATGTGTGTGCGTGTGTGTGTGATGCGTGTGTGTGAATGTGTGGATGTGTGGGCGCGTGTGTTGATGCGTGCGTGAGTGTGTGGGTGCGTGTTTGTGGGTGCGCGTGTGTGCACGTGCTGGTGCGCGTGTGTGTATGTGGGTGCATGTGTGGTTGTGAATGTGGGTGTGCGTTGGCGGTTGTGTGTGTGCGTGTGTTGGCTCGTGTGTGTGCGTGTATGTGTGCGTGTGAAGTCGCGTGTGTGAGCGTGTGTGGTGTGGTGTAAGTGCATGTGTGTGTGCATGCGTGCGTGCGTGTGTGCATGTGTGCGTGTGTACGTGTGTGCGTTTGTTCGTGTGTGCGTGTGTGGGTGCGTTTGTGAGGTACGTGTATGTATGGGTGCGTGTGTGGACGTGTGTGTGTGTGTGTGTGTGTGTGTGCGTGTGCGTGTGTTGGCGCGTGTGTGTACGTGTGTGGTTGCGTGTGTGGGAGCGTGTGTAGGTACGTAGGTGCGTGTGTATGTGTGCTTGTGCTGGCGCGTGTGTTTGTTTGTGTGGGTGAGTAAGTGTGTGAAATCAAGAAAGGCATGACAAAAGCAAAGATGGACTGGATTGAAAAGCAGTGCCAGGACATCGAAAATAACTTGAAGAAAAATAACAGCAAGAGAACTTACGAGCTGGTGAAAGACCTGACCAGCACAAAGGAAGGGCGAACCACCACCATACAGAACAAGGATGGAAAATGTCTGACTGAAGAACAGGACATCCTAAAGAGGTGGCCCGAGTACTTCTCCGAGCTGTACAACTACACAGCCACAGGAGACCCAGAAGCACTAAAAGTCCCTCCAGCAACACTACTCCATCCTTCGCGAAGAAGTGGAAGCAGCGGCGAAATCGCTCAAGAAGGGAAGTCACCAGGAGCGGACAACGTCCCAGCAGAGCTGGTGCAGGCAGGGGGAGCCATGATAAGCGCCATACTGACTATCTGCAACAAGATCTGGCAGACAGGGGAATGGCCCACACCGTGGACCCAATCTGTCATCATCACCCTGCCCAAGAAAGGCAATCTACATCTATGCCAGAATAATCGTACCATCAGCCTCATCAGCCACCCGAGCAATGAAAATCTTGCTGAACCGACTGAAGTTCAATCTTGCTGAACCGACTGAAGCCGCAAGCGTAAAAGATCATTGCCGAGGAACAAACTGGCTTCAGACCAGGACGCAGCGCAACGGAGCTAGCTGACTGACTTGGTGGAGCGCATTGATAAGACTTCTACAGCGTTCGGCATGCAGATCAATGCAGAAAAGACCAAACTAATGACCAACAACACCAATGGCTTCAGCACTGACATCAGCGTAAACGGCGAGAAACTAGATTGCGTCAACCGATTCAAATATCTGGGAGCAATCATTACAGATGAAGGATCTAAACCTGAAATTCTCGCCAGGATCGCCCAGGCCACAGCAGCACTCGCCAAACTCAAGACCATTTGGAATGACAGGAATATAGCGCTCAGTTCACAGATCAGAGTGACGCGCTCCCTAGTCATGTCCATATTCCTGCACGCCTGAGCCTTGGACATTAACAGCAGAAACCGAGAAAAGAATACAGGCCATGGAGATGAGATGCCTCAGAAAATTACTTGGCATCACGTACAGAGAACACATCACCAATGAAGAGGTCCGAAACAGAACTCGACAAGCCATTGGACCCCACGAAGACCTCCTGACCACAGTCAAACAACCAAAACTGAGATGGTACGGCCACATAACAAGATCATCAGGGCATGCCAAGACAGTCATGCAAGGTACAGTCCAAGGAGGGAGGAGACGAGGCAGACAGAAAAAGAGATGGGAAGACAACATCCCGGAATGGACGGGCATGACCCTGGGCGCCGCCATGAGGAAAGCGGACAGACGAGAGGAGTGGAGCTGGTTGCCAAGTCATCTATGGTGCCCCAACGGTCCACTGAGACTACGGAATAGGCAAGGCAAGGTAAGTGTGTGCATGTGTGGGTGAGTGTATCAGGGTGCGTGTGTGGTGCATATGTGTGTATGTGTGTGTTTGTTGCCGCGTATGTGTGCGTGTGTGGGTGTGTGTGTAGGTGCGTGTGTGTTTGTTTCCTTGTGATGGCGCGATTGTTTGTGTGGGTGCATGTGTGTGTGTGTGTGTGCGCGCGTATGTGTCGGTGCTTGTGCGGGTGCGTGTGTGGATTCGCGTGTGT
>OZ024866.1:12604979-12654979 GCA_964017155.1 Oasisia sp. SBJ-2009
TGTGTGGGTGCTTTTGTGTGGGTGCATGTTTGTGTTTGCTTGAGTCGATGTGTGTATCTGTGCCTGTGTGGATTTGTGTGTAATAATGTGTGGGCGTGTGTGTGTTATTGCGTGTGTGGTGCATATGTGTATGTGTGCGTGTCGTTGCGCGTGTGTGGACCTGTGTGGGTGCGCGTTTGGTGCGTGTGTGGTGTGTGTGTGTGGTGTGTGTGTGTGTGGTTGCGTGTGTTGATTCGTGTGTCGGTGCGTGTGTGTGTGGGTGCGGGTGTGTATGTGTGCGTGTGGACGCATCTGTGTGTGTGTGCGTGTATCGGTGCATATGTGGGTGCCTGTGTGTGAGTGGTGCGTGTGTGTGTGAATGTGTGCGTGTGTGGGCGTGTATGAGGATGCGTGCGTGCGTGTGTGGTTGGCTGTTTCTGGGTGCGCGTGTGTGCTTGTACTGGTGCGCGTCTGTGTATGAGGGTGCGTGTATGTGCGCGCATGTGGGTGTGTGTGGGTGCTTGTGTGTGTGTGTGTGTCCCCGTGTTGGCGCGTGTGTGAGCGTGTGTATGTGCGTGTCGGTGCGTGTGTGGGTGTGTATGTGAGTGCGTGTGTGTGTGCGTGTGTGCATGTGTGCCTGCGTGCGTGTGTGAATGTGTGGGTGCGTCTGTGAGGGTGCGTGTGTGTGTTTGTGAGTGTGTCGGTGTGTGTGTGGGTTCGTGTGTGGATTCGTGTGTGGGTGCGTTTGTGAGTGGGTGCGTCTTTGTGTATGTGTGCGTGTGTGCGTGTGTGCGTGTGTGCGTGTGTGCGTGTGTGCGTGTGTGCGTGTGTGCGTGTGTGCGTGTGTGCGTGTGTGCGTGTGTGCGTGTGTGCGTGTGTGCGTGTGTGCGTGTGTGCGTGTGTGCGTGTGTGCGTGTGTGCGTGTGTGCGTGTGTGCGTGTGTGCGTGTGTGCGTGTGTGCGTGTGTGCGTGTGTGCGTGTGTGCGTGTGTGCGTGTGTGCGTGTGTGCGTGTGTGCGTGTGTGCGTGTGTGCGTGTGTGCGTGTGTGCGTGTGTGCGTGTGTGCGTGTGTGCGTGTGTGCGTGTGTGCGTGTGTGCGTGTGTGCGTGTGTGCGTGTGTGCGTGTGTGCGTGTGTGCGTGTGTGCGTGTGTGCGTGTGTGCGTGTGTGCGTGTGTGAATGTGTGGGTGCGTCTGTGAGGGTGCGTGTGTGTGTGTGCGTGTGTGTGCGTGTGTGTGTGTGTGTGCGTGTGTGCCTGTGTGCCTGTGTGCTTGTGTGCCTGTGTGCGTGTGTGAATGTGTGGGTGCGTCTTTGAGGGTGCGTGTGTGTGTGTGTGTGAGTGTGTCGGTGCGTGTGTGGGTTCGTGTGTGGGTGCGCATGTGTGTATGTGGGTGCTTGAGTGTGTGTTTATGTGTGTGTTTGTGTGTGTGGACTGGACTGGAACTGGACTGGGACTGGGACTGGGACTGGGACTGGGACTGGGACTGGGACTGGGACTGGGACTGGGACTGGGACTGGGACTGGGACTGGGACTGGGACTGGGACTGGGACTGGGACTGGGACTGGGACTGGGACTGGGACTGGGACTGGGACTGGGACTGGGACTGGGACTGGGACTGGGACTGGGACTGGGACTGGGACTGGGACTGGGACTGGGACTGGGACTGGGACTGGGACTGGGACTGGGACTGGGACTGGGACTGCGTAAAATGTATTCGTTCACCACATACATGGATTTATCTAGCGCTGAGGACACGGCTGGGGCATTTTTCAGAGGCTGGCAAGAGTCAGCCTCAGTCATGGCGGTGGGGAGGAGCTTCGTTGTGGAAATATTGATGTTGTCTATTAAAAGGCACTCACTCAAGTACTCCTTCACTGACTCACTCGATCACCGACTGACAAAATGTTTCACTCACTCATTTGTTTACTCGCCGATTTATTCACCAATTAATTCTCTGTGTCACCAACTCTCGGACTGACCGACTCATCCACTGTCTCACACATTCACTCACTCATCCCGTGAAAAAGGCAACAAATTAATATAATAACCAGTACTACCTATGCACTCTAAGATACGCCTATGCAAACATTAGAGAAGTAGTAGGTATTTAATTTTTTTTGGTTTTAACAATTTTTGGGCATTCAGATCGATCCAAACAAATAAAAATGCCTGATATATAGTAACATTATATGACACGGTACTTGTTTTATCTTCAAATTAACTGGTTTATTTTGAGAAGTGACTTTAGAAAACTGTAAATGTTATCATAAAGAACTGCACAACCACTGAATTGTGTGTATAAACTTTAATGAACAACAATGAGACAGGCCTACTGAAATCGCAACGTTAGCAAACACGATACGTTACTTTAAAAAGATAACCGTTTAAAGGTAGGACACACTGAGAACTTGGTTTGGATTACGGTTTTGTTGCGCTTCATTACATCACCGCAATGGGATGACGTCATCCGTCCCTGCGAGTCCACAATCGTAGCCCCCCCCCACAGAGGGTCTATGCCTTCTGTTCCATGTATATATTTATATAGTGCTACCTGCCTACCCCTTCCCGCCCGAACCACTTGTCCAACCATTTCTGTACATTGTACACACCACACGCCTGTCTCTTCAATACACAACATGCTTAATCCGTTGAACCCGCATACACGCGCACTCTTGTTTACTTATCATTAGGGGACAATACCCCACACTCGCACAAAGGTACACAATACGATGTTTTCAAGAAGACAAATAACTCCTGCACGTCACACACGCACGCAAGCACCAAACGCGCGCACGC
The DNA here is from genome assembly GCA_964017155.1 of Oasisia sp. SBJ-2009. Taxonomy (NCBI): domain Eukaryota; kingdom Metazoa; phylum Annelida; class Polychaeta; order Sabellida; family Siboglinidae; genus Oasisia; species Oasisia sp. SBJ-2009. Next base: position 12,607,754 of record OZ024866.1, read on the forward strand.
AGACATAACATGATGTCATGTTTCCGAGAACAGTGACCCGAGAACAGTGACTATACATAGCAGGACATTAAAATGTATATGCCTGCCTACTGACGCATTGCTTAACGTCAATATTGTCGACAGTTGAACCCTTAAGGCGGGTTTACACTATGCAACGCCGCTGCTTGCAACGTGGGGCACGGTTGCTTGCAGCAAGATCGCCTAGTGTAAACATAAAATCGCATACAGCGGCGTCTCATGAGACCGCTGCTTGCAACGGTCTCATGGATCGGGAAGGTTCTATTCGGTGCACCATTGTCTCTTGGTTGCATGGAATTTGTCCAATCACAGGCAGTGACCGCGAGTGACGTATGGCTTTCGAAAGCAACGCCATTTGCTGTTTTATACATATGTTAGGAGTACCCTCTTTGCGGGTCATGGCAGCGTCATCGCAGTGAAGAATCGATACGTATTTGAAGGTAGGTATCGCTGACAATATTTGAAGCGGCTAGTACTTGTTTTATCGCCCATATCAACAATGTTACGCCAATACTTATGTAGTGTTTTATAGGGCGAGTGTACTGTTCTTATAAATATAATGATTTTACAATGGGGTCAGCAATACTGATATGATCACTGACACTGTTTTATTGTGTAGGGTTACATGAAATGATTATATTAATACAAAAATTACAAAGAGTTTTTTTTAATTAATTACCAAGTATTTTTGGTAATAATAATTTTTGATACAAATAAAATAATTCCTATTGTGTCCCAAAGACTCCCTTTAAAGGGATTCTCTTTAAAATAAAATATACATAATTGTTACTAATCATATTATAAGTATTTCATATAATTATACGCCTACATGTTATTGCAAAAAGTGGTTTATTAAATAATTAATATTTTTTAAACCGAGACAACATATAAAAATTTACTCCATATATGTTTCTAATTTGTGCTCCACATACACTATCAGTATACTATAAATAATTGGTAAGCCAATATAAGCTATGCATTCTACGCAAACATTAACATAACATATATCATATTTTCAAAACAAAATAGCAAATTAATATTAACTAAACACATCATGTTGTAACAGTTTCATGTCTGTTCATGTGCTGGTATTTACTCCTCACGCAATGTAAAGTTATGAACTAATTATGTTTTTATATTTTGTGTTGCAGCTAATGGAGTTACAGAAAGCAAGACAGGAAATGATGTGAATACACTGAAACCAATGCGGATAATAATTATGGATTACACTATACGACCTGCATCAGCTTCATGTGAAAGAGTTGGTGTGACAAGCTGCCTTCTCTACATGTGGACAATTCTTATTGTTTCAGTGGCATCTCATCATACAAGTCAAGTTATATAATACCATTTAATGCACATAAAGTGTATTCTGAATATCAGTATAGCACATCATTTGCAGCCTACTGAACATTACGTTCAATTTAACATGATTTTATGTTCACATACACACCCATTGGTTGTGTATATTTCACAATATAATGATTGTGGACTCATGATTTCAGAATAAAAAATATATTTATTAAAGTACTCATGCGTCATTTCATATGTCATCTTCTTTCTATGCTTTCAAATATTGTGAGCGTTTAGTTTAATAAAAAAAATGCATTTGTGTATCGTTGTGTACTACTTATTTAATGTTGTTGACCCATAAAGATCCCATAACATTGCCTCTACCACTAATGTATTTGTAATCAGTGTAATGTCATATCATAATATATAAAATAAGCTAATTTTATAAGATTCCATTAAATTGGTTTTAATTTTGTAATCACTGGATAAAAGTCATTTGTACTCAGGTCTAAGAAATTGATTCCCAACCCCCCAGATGCAACGCGTCCATTGCTATGTAAGAGTGGTGTCACACGGTGGGCTGGAGACAAATTAATGTGTAGTCGCTGCAACCGTGCTGCATAGTGTAAACATGCAAGAGGTGTTGCAAGCAGCAACGTTGCAAGCCACATCGTTCGGCCTTGACCTTTCTCAATCGCCTCGTTGCTTGCAGAGGCGTTGCGTAGTGTAAATCCGCCTTTAGAGATATATAAAGGCCTATAAAGTATTGCATGGATATGCCATTCCAAGGTGCAATAGTACGTACGCACGCACGCACGAACAAACGGTCATACGCACGCACACGCAAGCACACAGAATGACATAACACAGGACAATAACCTTCTCCGGGACAATAGCTTTTGTTACCTAGCACGAGGCGACAGACTGGCTATTCACGTTTGGTCTGGTTGACCAGTCACGTGTTATGGGCACATGCGAACATCGGCTTACATTTTGTTTGACGTGGATATTCAGGGTAGTCTTTCAGCTATTACAATAATTATTTTTTATATTCAAACTGTAGGAAACTACTAAACAACGACGATGTATGCAAGACATGTACAGGCTTACTCCACGGAAGACGACACAATGCCCACTTCATACGTCTCCGGTAAGTCGCAGTAGCAATTAAAATGCGCTCAACAGCAGCGAAAGAATCCATTTTGCTTTTGCTAGCTCACGCCACGAGGTATACACATTTCAAAGTGTCCAGTTATTGGCATGTGTAGAATTAAATACCATAAGACAACGAACAGACCAGTGTAAAGACCCCGCTACACACAGACAGCTTGTGGTGTGCCATGCAAAACAACCAGTTTCCACCAATGCTCCCAAAATGGCATTTGTAGAGATCAGCTAACAGGGCACAATATGTCTACGAAGTAGTCTACCAAGCCCTGTAGATATCCTGTGTCAAACACTCTTTTAAATTAAGTATTATGATGAATGTCATCAATCCAACTTCCCCCAGTCACTCCGCTGGCGCACGTACAACACTTTAACCCTCTTGTTATTATCATTATTATTATTACTACTATTATTACTATTATCATAAATCGCATTTCTAAAGAGCCTTATATCCGGGATTCTTTTTGAATAGGCGTACATACATCACAAAACGTATATGGAATTGAAAAAAATATATATATAAATTATATATCGTGGTAAATATATTACATTAAGAAAAGCTAGTACTGGCGTCAGGATAAAATATTTGCCCTTATTTTCAAAAAGATTGTCTCACACACTCACTCCTCACACTTTTACTCCTCACACCTTTACTTCTCACACCTTTACTTCTCACTCACTCACTCCTCACACATTTACTCCTCACAAATTTACTCCTCACACATTAACTCCTCATACACTCACTCCTCACACATCTACTCCTCACACATTTACACCACACACATTTACTCCTCACACACTAACTCCTCACACACTCACTCCTCACACACTCACTCCTCACACACTCACTCCTCACAAACTCATTCCTAACACACTCACCCCTCACACACTCACTCCTCACACATTTACGCCTCACACACTCACACACTCACACTCTCACACACTCACACATTCAAACACTCACACACTCACACACTCACACACTCACACACTCACACACTCACTCCTCACACACTCACTCCTCACACACACATTCCTCACACACTCACTCCTCACACACACATTCACTCCTCACACACTCACTCCTCACACACTCACTCCTCACACACTCACTCCTCACACACTCACTCCTCACAAACTCACTCCTCACACATTTACTCCTCACACACTCACTCCTCACACACTCATTCCTAACACACTCACCCCTCACACACTCACTCCTCACACATTTACGCCTCACACACTCACACACTCACACTCTCACACACTCACACATTCAAACACTCACACACTCACACACTCACACACTCACACACTCACACACTCACTCCTCACACACTCACTCCTCACACACTCATTCCTCACACACTCACTCCTCACACACACACTCACTCCTCACACACTCACTCCTCACACACTCACTCCTCACACACTCATTCCTCACACACTCACTCCTCACATACACTCACTCCTCATACACTCACTCCTCACACACTCACTCTTCACACACTCACTCCTCACACACCCACTCCTCATACACTCATTCCTCACACACACACACACTCCTCAAACACACACTCCTCACACACTCATTCCTCACACACGCACTCCTCACACACTCACTCCTCACACACTCACACATTCACTCCTCACATACTCACACACTCACTCCTCACACATTCACTCCTCACACACTCATTCCTCACACACTAAAACACACTCCTCACATACTCACACACTCACTCCTCACACACTCACTCCTCACACACTCACTCCTAACACATTCACTCCTCACACACTCACTTCTCACATACTCACTCCTCACGCACTCACTCCTCACACACTCACTCCTCACATACTCACTCCTCACATACTCACTCCTCACACACTCACTCCTCACATACTCACTCCTCGCACATTCACTCCTCACACACTCACTCCTCACACATTCACTCCACACACACTCACTCCTCACAAACTCACTACTCATACACTCAATCCTCACACACTCCCTCCTCACACACTCACTCTTCACACACTCACTCATCACACACTCACTCCTTACACACTTACTCCTCAAACACTCACTCCTCTCACACTCATTCCTCACACACTCATTCCTCACACACTCATTCCTCACACACTTACTCCTCACACACTTACTCCTCACACACTCTCTCCTCACACACTCTTTCCTCACACACTGACTCCTCACACACTTACTCCTCACACACTCTCTCCTCGCACACTCATTCCTCACACACTTATTCCTCACACACTTACTCCTCACACACTCACTCCTCACACACTCACTCCTCACACACTCACTCATCACGTACTCACTCCTCACACACTCACTCCTCACACACTAACTCCTCACACACTCATTCCTTCTCACACTCACTCCTCGCACACTTACTACTCACACACTCACTCCTCACAAATTCACTCCTCACACACTCACTCCTCACATATTTAATTCTTAATACATTCACTCCTCACACATTCACTCCTCACATACTCACTCACTTACTCCTCACATACTCACTCCTCACACAGTCACTCTCACACACTCACATACTCACTCACCTACTCCTCGTATACGTAACTCCTCACACATTCTCTCAGCACAAATTCAATTCTCACACACTTACTCCTCACACACTCACTACTCACATACTCACTCCTCGCAAAATCACTCCTCACACATTCAGTCCTCACACACTCGCTCCTCACACACTCATTCCTCACACACTTACTCCTGACACACTCACTCCTCACACATTCACTCCTCACACACTCGCTCCTCACACACTCATTCCTCACACATTCACTCCTCACACACTCACTCCTCACACATTTACTTCTCACACACTCACTCTTCACACATTCACTCCTCACACATTTTCTCCTCACACAATCACTCCTCATACACTCATTCCGCACAAACACTCTCCTCACACACTCACTCCTCACACACTCATTCCTCACACACTCACTCCTCACACACTCACTACTAACACACTCACACACTCACTCCTCACATACTCACACACTCACTCCTCACACACTCACTTCTCACACACTCACTCCTCACACACTCATTCCTCACACACTCATTACTCACACACTCACTCACACACTGACACACGACACACGCACACACTTTCTCTGTCTCTATCGTTCCTCTCTCTCTCTCTCTCTCTCTCTCTCTCTCTCTCTGTCATACGCGAGCGCTCACACACACACACATATACAAATACACACACACACACACAACACACACAAACACCCACCCACACACGCACCGACACAGGCATAAACTTTCCCTGTCTCTATCGTTCCTCTCTCTCTCTCTCTCTCTCTCTCTCTCTCTCTCTCTCTCTCTCTCTCTCTCTGTGTCATACGCGCGCGCGCACACACACACACACACACACACACACACACACATATATACACATACACACACACACACACACAAAACACACAAACACCCACCCACACACGCACTCAAACGCGCACCCACACACGGACCCACACGCACGTGCATGCACACACACACCCACGAACCCATACACACGCACCAATACAAGCACCCACACACGCACACACGCGCGCCTAAATACGCACACATACACACATGAAAGACACACGCACCCATACACACGCACCCAAATGCGCACCCACACCCACAAACACAAGCCAACGCAGGCACACACTCCCACACACAGGCACACACACACGCATACATACACTCACACAAGCACCACACATGCAACCCCACACACGCGCCACACACGAATCCACACACGCACTGCCACATGCACCGACACAGGGCCACACGTGTTCCCACACACTCGCACCCACTCACACTCACATACACACGCACATACACACGCACGCACCTTCATAGACATGCGCCGACACAAGCACACACACGCACCCACAAACGAATCCAAACAAGCACACATACAAACACACGCACGCACACACACACACACACAAACACACACACACACACACACACACACACGAACCCACACATGCACCCACACACACGCACACACATACAGGCGCACGCACCCACACAGACATGTGCCCACACACGCACACACACACACACGAATCCAAACAAGCACACATACAAACACACGCACGCACACACACACACACACACACAAACACACACACACACACACACACACGAACCCACACATGCACCCATACACACGCACACACATACAGGCGCACGCACCCACACAGACATGTGCCCACACACGCACACACACACACACACACACACACATACACACACACACATACGCACCCATACACCAATCCTCACACGCACCCACACACGTAACAACACACGCATTCAAACACATGCACCCACACACATGCATCCACACACCTGCACCCACACAGGAACCCAGCCGCGCACACTCACGCGCCAACACACGCACACACACACACACACACACACACACACACACACGAATCAACACACGCACCCACATATGCAGGGACACACACACACACGTTCTCTGTCTCTCTCGCTCTCTCTCTCTCTCTCTCTCTCTCTCTCTCTCTCTCTCTGTCATACACGCACACATACACACAAACACCCACACACAAACGCACATACACGCGCCAAAACACGCGCAGCCACACACGGACCCACACGCACGAACCCATACACGCACCCTCACACGCACACACGCGCACCAATATACGCGCACATACTCATACACACGAACGACACACGCACCCATACACTCGCACCCAAACACGCACCCACACCCGCGCCTACAGACGCACACATAAAACACGCACCACACATGCACTCACACACACAAACACAAACCAACACACGCACTCCTCACACACTCACTCCTCACACACTCACACATTCACTCCTCACATACTCACACACTCACTCCTCACACATTCACTCCTCACACACTCATTCCTCACACACTAACAAAAACACTCCTCACATACTCACACACTCACTCCTCACACACTCACTCCTCACACACTCACTCCTAACACATTCACTCCTCACACACTCACTTCTCACATACTCACTCCTCACGCACTCACTCCTCACACACTCACTCCTCACATACTCACTCCTCACATACTCACTCCTCACACACTCACTCCTCACATACTCACTCCTCGCACATTCACTCCTCACACACTCACTCCTCACACATTCACTCCACACACACTCACTCCTCACAAACTCACTACTCATACACTCAATCCTCACACACTCCCTCCTCACACACTCACTCTTCACACACTCACTCATCACACACTCACTCCTTACACACTTACTCCTCAAACACTCACTCCTCCCACACTCATTCCTCACACACTCATTCCTCACACACTCATTCCTCACACACTTACTCCTCACACACTTACTCCTCACACACTCTCTCCTCACACACTCTTTCCTCACACACTGACTCCTCACACACTTACTCCTCACACACTCTCTCCTCGCACACTCACACACTCACACACTCACTCCTCGCATACTCACACACTCACTACTCACACACTCATACACTCACTACTTATACACTCACTCCTCATACACTCACTCTTCCCACACTCACTCTTCCCACACTCACTCTTCACATACTCACTCCTCACACACTCACGCCCCACACTCACGCTCTTCAAACACTCACTCTTCACACACCCACTCTTCACACACTCACTCTTCACACACTCACTCCTCACACACTCACTTCTCATACACTCACTTTTCACACACTCACTTCTCGTACACTCATTCCTCACACACTCACTTATCACACACTCACTCTACACAAACTCACTCCTCACACACTCTCTTATCACACACTCACTCTTCACACACTCACTTCTCACACACTTCTCACACACTCACTACTCACTTACTCACTCCTCACACACTCACTCCTCACACATTCACTCCTCACACACTCGCTCCTCACACACTCATTCATCACACACTCACTCCTCACACACTCACTCCTCACACACTCACTCCTCACACACTCAACTTGTCACATACTCACTCCTCTCACACTCACTCCTCACATACTCACTCCTCACAAACTCACTCCTCACCCACTCACTCTTCACACACTCACTTCTCACATACTCACTCCTCACACACTCACTCCTCACATACTCACTCCTCACACACTCACTCCTCACACACTCACTCCTCATACACGCTATCCTCACATACTCACACACTCACTACTCATACACTCACTACTCACATACACACACACTCACACACTCACGACTCACACACTCACTCCTCATACACGCTATCCTCACATACTCACACACTCACTACTCATACACTCACTCCTCACACACTCACTCCTCACACACTCACTCTTCATACACTCACTTCTCACATACTCACTCCTCACACATTAACTTCTCATATACTCACACATTCACTACTCATGCACTCACTCCTCACACACTCACTCCTCACACACTCACCCCTCACACACTCACTACTCATACACTCACTCCTCACACATTCACTCCTCACACACTCACTTCTCACATACTCACTCCTCACGAACTCACTCCTCACACACTCACTCCTCACATACTCACTCCTCACATACTCACTCCTCACACACTCACTCCTCACACACTCACTCCTCAAACATTCACTCCTCACACACTCACTGCTCATACACTCAATCCTCACACATTCACTCCTCACACACTCACTACTAAAATACTCACTCCTCACAAAATCACTCCTCACACACTTACTCCTCACACACTCACTCCTCACACACTCACTCCTCAAACACTCACTCCTCACACATTCATTCCTGACACAATCATTCCTCACACACTCATTCCTCACACACTTACTCCTCACAAACTTACTCCTCAGACACTCACTCCTCACACATTCACTCATCACACACTCGCTCCTCATACACTCACGCCTCACACACCCACTCCTCACACATTCACTCCTCGTGTACTCAGTCCTCAATCACTCACTCCTCACACATTCATTCCTCACACACTTACTCCTCACACACTCACTCCTCACACACTCACTCCTCACACACTCACTCTTCAAACACTCAATCCACACGCACTCACTCCTCACACATTCACTCCTCACACACTCCCTCGTCACACACTCACTCCTCACACACGCACTCCTCACACAGTCACTCCTCGCACACTCAATCCTCACACACTCACGCTTCTCACATTCACTCCTCACACACTTACTCCTCACACACTTGCTCCTCACACACTCACTCCTCACACACTCACTCATCACACACTCACTCCTCACAAACTCACTCCTCACACACTCACTCCTCACACACTCACTCCTCACACACTCACTCCTCACACACTCATTCCTTCTCACACTCACTCCTCGCACACTTACTACTCACACACTCACTCCTCACACACTCACTCACTTACTCCTTACATATTTACTTCCTAATACATTCACACCTCACACATTCACTCCTCACATACTCACTCACTTACTCCTCACATACTCACTCCTCACACAGTCACTCCTCACACATTCACACACTCACTCACTTACTCCTTATATACTCCACTCCTCACACATTCACTCAGCACAAATTCACTCTTCACACACTTACTCCTCACACATTCACTCCTCATACACTCACTCACTTACTCCTCACATACTTAACTCCTGATACATTCACTCCTCACACATTCACTCCTCACACATTCACTCCTCACACACTCACTCCTCACACATTCACTATTCACACATTAACTCCTCACACACACTCACTCTTCACACATTCACTCCTAACACACATTTACTCCTCATACACTTTTACTCCTCATACATTCACTCCTCACACACACTCACTCACTCATGAAACACTCACTTATGCCCTCAATCACTCAGTAAATCAAGCAAAATCTTTCAAGCAATCAATAATTATTATTATTGTTTCTAAACGCACTGACTTGTCGCTCCATAAACCAGCTCACCCACTCACCCACACACACCCACACACCAATCCACACACGCACCCACACAAGTAACAAAACACGCATTCACACACATGCTCCCACACACAGGTTCCCACACAGCCGCACCCAGACACGCACCCACCCGCGCACACACACGCGCCAACACACGCACACACACACACACACACACAAACGAATCCACACATGCACCAACACACCCACCGACACACGAACACACACACACACACACACACACACACACATGCACCCACACACACGCACCCACAAACGAAACAACACACGCACCCACACACACACCGACACACGCACACACTTTCTCTGTCTCTATCGTTCCTCTCTATCTCTCTCTCTCTCTCTCTCTCTCTCTCTCTCTCTCTCTCTCTCTGTCATACGCGCGCGCTCACACACACACATATACAAATACACACACACACACAAAACACACACAAACACCCACCCACACACGCACCGACACAGGCATCAACTTTCCCTGTCTCTATTGTTCCTCTCTCTCTCTCTCTCTCTCTCTCTCTCTCTCTCTCTGTCATACGCGCGCGCACACACACACACACACACACACACACACACACACACATATGTATGCAACTAGTCACATACACCCTTCTATGCAAAACACCAATGCAAGACCAAGGTAGAATGAATTGGGCCAACTAAATGACAATTTATTTTTGTACACCATATTATGAACAACAGATACATCAAATACATATTAACAGCAAACATATTGTCTCCAAAGTACATTGCTAATAAATATATACATCTTCCACCAAAATCCACCAATACTAACTACATCACCACACATTATTTACAATTGACACCCTTTATGTGGGGGTCACCACGCCTATAATGCACCCAGTGCTTACAATGTGACACAGGGAGGTGGGTGGGGTACAAAATTCACCCTTACTATATATCTAAACAACAATTTTCAGAAATATGAAATAAAACTCTTTGCAAACGATACGTGAATCTTCTCTGCATTAATATGACGACTGCGGCAGAGTCCCGCTCTGCCGCAGAATTTATACGAACCCGTTGATCACTCAATTGAAATTCGTCCGCTTAGCGTGATATGGTTTCCGCCCTATTTTATACTTTACTTAATCCGCTAGATGGCGCCACTCGCATTCATGTTTTGCATAGAATATTTATACACATACACACACACACACACACACACACACACACACACACACACAAACACACAAACACCCACCCACACACGCACTCAAACGCGCACCCACACACGGACCCACACGCACGTGCATGCACACACACACCCACGAACCCATACACACGCACCAATACAAGCACCCACACATGCACACACGCGCGCCTAAATACGCACACATACACACATGAAAGGCACACGCACCCATACACACGCACCCAAATGCGCACCCACACCCACAAACACAAGCCAACGCAGGCACACACTCCCACACACAGGCACACACACACGCATACATACACTCACACAAGCACCACACATACAACCCCACACACGCGCCACACACGAATCCACACACGCACTGCCACATGCACCGACACAGGGACACACGTGTTCCCACACACTCGCACCCACTCACACTCACATACACACGCACATACACACGCACGCACCTTCATAGACATGCGCCGACACAAGCACACACACGCACCCACACACGAATCCAAACAAGCACACATACAAACACACGCACGCACACACACACACACACAAACACACACACACACACACACACACACACACACGAACCCACACATGCACCCACACACACGCACACACATACAGGCGCACGCACCCACACAGACATGTGCCCACACACGCACACACACACACGAATCCAAACAAGCACACATACAAACACACGGACGCACACACACACACACACAAACACACACACACACACACACGAACCCACACATGCACCCATACACACGCACACACATACAGGCGCACGCACCCACACAGACATGTGCCCACACACGCACACACACACACACACACACACACACACACACACATACACACACACACATACGCACCCATACACCAATCCTCACACGCACCCACACACGTAACAACACACGCATTCAAACACATGCACCCACACACATGCACCCACACACCTGCACCCACACAGGAACCCAGCCGCGCACACTCACGCGCCAACACACGCACACACACACACACACACACACACACGAATCAACACACGCACCCACATATGCAGGGACACACACACACACGTTCTCTGTCTCTCTCGCTCTCTCTCTCTCTCTCTCTCTCTCTCTCTCTCTCTCTCTGTCATACACGCACACATACACACAAACACCCACACACAAACGCACATACACGCGCCAAAACACGCGCAGCCACACACGGACCCACACGCACGAACCCATACACGCACCCTCACACGCACACACGCGCACCAATATACGCGCACATACTCATACACACGAACGACACACGCACCCATACACTCGCACCCAAACACGCACCCACACCCGCGCCTACAGACGCACACATAAAACACGCACCACACATGCACTCACACACACAAACACAAACCAACACACGCACACACGCACACACACACACACATGCCCCACACATGCACCCACACACACACGCAACTACACACGCACCGACTGACCCACACACATGCACCCACACACACGCACCCACTCACACTCACCCACACACATCCACCCACATACACGCACTAACTCACACTCACCCACACACACACGCGCGCGCCAACACACGCACCAACACAAGCCCCGACAAACACACACACACATGCAACTACACACGCACCTAGACACGCTTCCACACACGCACACATGGGCGCCAACACACGCATACATACACATGCGCCAGCGCAAGCACACGCACACATACACACACATGCACCGCAAACGCACCCACATAACCACGCACCCACATACACACGCACACACATACACACTCACGCACACACGCACGCACATACACACACACGCACACAGCCACGCACGCACCCACACACGCACACACACGCGCCCACACGGAACAACGCACACCCACACCCACACTCACACCCACACCCACACACGCACCCACATACACACACGCGCGCCAGCATATAATCTCACACGCACCACACACACACACACACACACACTCACACACACACACACACACACACACACACACACACACACACACACATGCACCCATTCACAGGGACCCAAATACACACATGCGCCCAAACACGCACACACACACACGCACCCACACACACACGCAACTACACACGCACCGACTCACCCACACACATGCACCCACACACACGCACCCACTCACACTCACCCACACACATCCACCCACATACACGCACTCACTCACACTCTCCCACACACACACACACGCGCGCGCCTACTCACGCACCCACACAAGCCCCGACAAACACACACACACATGCAACTACACACGCACTTACACACGCACACACCCACGCACACATGGGCGGCAACACACGCATACATACACAGACATGCACCACACAAGCACTCTCACACACGCACCCACACACGTACCCAAACACGCACTCACACAAACACACACATGAGCCAGCACATGCACATACATTCACGCACCCATCCACCTACACACGGTCCCACACACGCACCAACAACAGCACACCCACGCGCCAACACATGCACACAAGCACCACACACGCACCCAGACCCACACGTGCACCCACACCCACACACTCACCAACACCTACGCACCCACAGACGCGCAAAAACGCGCGCACGCACAGACGTACAAACACGCGCCAAGACACGCACGCACGTACATACACACAAATGAATCTACGCATGCACCCACACATGCAATCACACACACGCACCCACACACGCATCCACACACGTCAACAGACGAACACACACACGCAGACACATATACACTCGCATCACACACGCACCCACACACACGCACCCACACATGAATCCACACACGCACCCACACACACACAAACACATGCACCCACACTGAAACACCCACACACACCCATATACGCACACACGCGCCCCAGTACACGCACACACACGCAGCCACTCACACACACACACCCACACACGCACCCACATGCTTCCACACACGCACACAAATGCGTAAGCACACGCACACATACACACACATGCACCGCAAACGCACCCACATAAGCACGCACCCAAACACACACGCACACACATACACACACACGCACACACCCACATACGCATGCTCATACACACACGCACCCACCCACGAACGCACCCACACACGCACACACACGCGCCCACACGCAACAACGCACACACAAACCCACACACGCACCCATATACACACACGCGCGCCAGCACATAACCACACACGCACGACACACACACACGCAACCACAAACACACGTACGAACCCACACAGGCATGTTCCCACACACGCACGGACACACACGCACCCAATCACGAATCCACACACGCAACCACACACGCACCAACACACACACTCACACATTTGCACCCACACACAAGCTCATACACGCTCCCACACACGCAACCACACGCGCACAAACACGCGCCAACACACGCATACACACACGCGAATCCACACAAGCACCAGCACATAATCACACACGCCCCACACACACGCACAAACACATGCACCCACACACACGCACGCAGACACACGCACACACACGCGCAAACACCCGATAACACACGCACACACACACACACACACACACACACACACACACATAAGCACACACGCACACACACACACACACACACACACACACAACCACACAACCACACACACACACACATGCATCCACTCACAGTCATCCTCATACACACATGCGCCCAAACACGCATACATACATACACGCACCCACACACACGCAACTACATACTCACCGACTCACCCACACACATGCACCAACAGAGAAGCACCCACTCACACTCACACACACACGCACGGACCCACACCGATATGTGCCCACACACGCACGCACGCTCACACGCAACCTCACACGAATCCACACACGCAAATATACACACACGCACCACACAAAAGCACACAGGCACAGACGGAAGAACCCACAAAGACAGGTGCCCACACACGCAGTCACACACACGCACCCACAAACAGATCCACACACGTACCCACACACGCACCAACACACGCAGTCACTCACATTCTCCCACACACTCACACCAAACAAACGCACCCACTCCCACACGCGCACAAACACGCGCCAACACACACAGACACACACACACACGGACACACACACACACACGAATCCACATTTGCACCCACACACCCACCGACACACGAATCCACACAGGCACACATTTTCTCTGTCTCTCTCGCTGACTCTCTCTCACACACACGCGCGCACACACACACATACACACACAAACACACAAAATACCGAGCCACACACGCACCCACACGCGCGAAAACACGCACACACACACGCACCCACACACGGACACACACACACGCAACCAAACAGGCACCCACAGCCACGCACACACGCACCCACGCACAGGCGCCCACACCCACGCACACATACAAAAACGCACCACACAATCACACACACACACACACACACACACACACACACACACACACACACACACACACAAACACAAGCCAACATACGCACACACACACACCCACACACACGCACCCACACTCGCACTCATACGCACAAACGTGCACCACACACGCGCCACACACGCAAACACACAAACCCACGCATCCACACCCACACACGCACACACACGCGCAAACACATGAACACATACACACAGACACACATGCGCCACACACGCACGCACACACACACGCTTGCACCCACCCACACACGCGCCCACATATACACATACCCACACACACGCACCCACACAAGCACACACACTCGACAAAACACGAACAAACTCACACACTCGCACCCATACGCACACACATGCGACAACACACGCACACCTACATACACATGCACCACACAAGCACCCACACACACGCACTCACAGGCGCATCCAAACACACACCGACACACGCACACACACATGCACCCACACACACGCACCCACACATGCACCCACACACGAACACACACGCACACGCGCAAACACATGTACACATACACACAGACACATATGGACCACACACGCACTAACATACACACGCGCCCACACACACATACACACACAGACACACACGCACCCACATACACCCACACACACACAAATCCACTCACGCACCGACACACACGCAAATACACAAACACACACACACACACACACGTTCACCACACACGCACTCATACACACACGCAAGCACCAACACATATGCACCCACACACATATACACACGCACCCACACACATGCACCACCCACACACTCACGCACACACACACGCACCCACACCCACACCCACACCCACCGACACACACTCACCTCCACATGCAACCATACACATACACATGCACCCACACACACGCACCCACACGCACGCACCCACACACTCACACACACGGACACACACACACGCACCCAAACACGCACCCACACCCACGCACCCACGCACCCACGCACCCACACACAGGCGTCCACACCCACGCACACATACAAAAACACACCACACAAGCACCCACTCACACAAACACAAGCCAACATACGCACAAACACCCACCCACACACGCACCCCCACACACGTGCCACACTCGCAAACATACACACTCACGCATCCACACCCACACATACACCCTCACACGCACACACACGCAGCAACACACGCACTCACGCACATGCACCCACACACACGCACCCACACACACCCAACAACACGCACCCACACACACACGCCTGCACAAGTACACGCACACACACACGCACCCACACACACATTCGCACATACACGCGACAACACACGCACACATTCATACACACACATATGCACCACACAAGCACCCACACACACGCACCCATACACGCACCCAAACATGAATCCACACACGCACCGACACACGAACCGGCACACGCACACACACATGCACACATACACACGCACCCACACAAGCACATACACACGCACCAACACACGCACCAACACACTCACCTTCACACACACACACACCCACACACACACACGCACGCACGCGCGCGCGCAACCACAAACAACCACACTCGCAAACACACACGCGCAAACACACGCACACATACCCAAACATGCACCATAAAGGCACCAACACAAGCACGCAACCACGCACACGGGCACACATACACACACCCACACACACGCACCCACAAACGTACCAACACACGCACACACACACGGACACACACACCCACATGCGAACCCACACATGTATCGCACACGCACACACTTTCTCTGTCTCTCTAGCTTACTCTCCCTCTGTAACACACTCGCGCACACAAAAACCCACCCACACACGCACCCTCACGCACCAACACACGCACCCACACTCACGCAACCACACATGCAACCACACACGCACCCACACACGCACCTTCACACGCCAAAACACACACACGCACACACACAGGCAACATACACACGCACACACACACACACGCGCAAACACATGCACACATACACACAGACACACATGCACCACACACGCACGCACATGCACACGCATGCACCCACACACACACGCGCCCACATATACACACACCCGCACACACGCACTCACGCAAGCACACACACGCGACAATACACGCACACATACACACACATGCACCACACAAGCACCCACACACACGCACGCACACGCGCATCCAAACACACCGACACACGCACACACACATGCACCCACACACACGCACCCACACATGCACCCACACACGCACACACACGCGCAAAAACAAGCACACATACACATATGCACCACACACGCACTAACATACACACGCGCCCACCACACATACACACAGACACACACGCACTCACATACACCCGCACACACAAATCCACTCACGCGCAGACACACACACCGACTCACGCACACACACATGCACCAACACACGCGCAAACACACACACATATATACACGTTCACCACACGTGCACTCACTCACACATACGCAAGCACCAACACACATGCACCCACACACATACACACACGCACCCACACACATGCACCACCCACACACTCACACACATGAGCCAGCACACGCACACACACTCGCACCCACACACACACCCACCGACACTCACACGCACCACCACATGCAACCATACAAACACACACACACACACACACACACACACACACACACACACACACGCACGCACGCACGCATGCACGCATGCACGCACGCGCGCGCGCGCGCACCAACACACGCACCCACACAAGCCCCGACACACACATAAACACACATGCAACTACACACACGCACACATGGGCGCCAACACACGCACACATACACACACATTCACCACACAAGCACTCTCACACACACCCACACACCCACACACGCACCCAAACACGCACTCACACAAACACACACATGAGCCAGCACAAGCACATATATACACGCACCCATGCACCTAAGCACGCTCCCACACACGCAACAACACACGCACACAAACGCGCCAACACATGCACACATGCACCACACACGCACCTAGACCCACACTTGCACCCACACCCACACACGCACCAATACCCACGCACCAACAAACACGCACACACACGCGCGCACGCACACACGTAAAAACACGCGCCAAGACACGCACGCACGCACGCACGCACGCACGCACACGCACACACACACACACGCACGAATCCACGCACGCAAACACACATACAATCACACACACGCACCCACACACGCACCCACACACGCCAACACACGAACACACACACACGCAGACACACACACATGCACACACGCAAACACAAACATACTCGCCCCTCACACGCACCCACACACACGCACCCACCCTCGAATCCACGCACGCACCCACACACACACACAAACACATGCATCCACACTGAAACACCCTGACACACCCACCCATATAACCACACAGGTGCCCCAATACACGCACACACACACAGACACAGACACACACACACACACGCACAAAAATGCGCAAGCACACGCACACCCACATGCACCGCAAACGCACAAAAACATGCACCCACACAGACGCACGGACACACACGTACACACACGCGCAAACATCCGACAACACACGCACACACACATATGTACACACGCACACACACTCACATGTTCCCAAACACGCACCCACACAACCACCAACAAACACACACACGCGCCAGCACAAGCACTCACACACGCACCCACACACGCACTCACACACGAATCCACACAAGTACCCACACGAGCACCGACACATATCTCCCCTCATACACGCACTCACTCACACTCATCCACACACACACGCGCGCCAACACACGCACCCACACAAGCCCCGACACACACAAAGACACATGCAACTACACACGCACCTACACACGCCCCCACACACGCACACATGGGCGCCAACACACGCACACATACACACACATGCACCACACAAGCACTGTCACACACGCACCACACACGCACCCAAACACGCACTCACACAAACACACACATGCGCCAGCACAAACACATACATACACGCAACCATGCACCTACACACGCTCCCACACACGCACCAACACACGCACACACACGCGCCAACACATGCACACATGCACCACACACGCACCCAGACCCACACGTGCATCCACACCCACACACGCACCAACACCCACGCACCCACAAACACGCACACACACGCGCGCACGCACACACGTAAAAACACGCGCCAAGACACGCACGCACGCACGCACGCACACGCACACACACACACGCACGAATCCACGCACGCAAACACACATACAATCACACACACGCACCCACACACGCACCCACAGACGCCAACACACGAACACACACACACGCAGACACACACACATGCACACACGGAAACACAAACATACTCGCCCCTCACACGCACCCACACACACGCACCCACCCTCGAATCCACACACGCACCCACACACACACAAACACATGCATCCACACTGAAACACCCTGACACACCCACCCATATAACCACACAGGTGCCCCAATACACGCACACACACACAGACACAGACACACACACCCACACACGCACAAAAATGCGCAAGCACACGCACACCCACATGCACCGCAAACGCACAAAAACGTGCACCCACACAGACGCACGGACACACACGCACACACACGCGCAAACATCCGACAACACACGCACACACACACATATGTGGGTGCGTGTGTGTGGGTGCGTGAGTGTGTTCTTGTGCAGGCACGTGTGTGTGTGGGTGCGTGTGTCGGTACGTGTGAGTGTGTGTGCGTTTGTGTGTGTGGGTGTGTGTGAGCTTGTGTTAGCGCGTTTGTGGGCCTATGTGCGTGTGTGTGATGGTGAGTGTGTTGGAACGTTTGAGCATGGGTGCGTTTGTTTGTGTGGGTGCGTGTGTGCTTGTGTTGGCGCGTGTGTGGACGTATGTGAGTGCGTGTGTGACACGTGTGTGTGTATTATTCCGTGTGCTTGTGTGAGTGCGTGTATGCGTGTGTGAGAGTGCTTGCGTGTTTGGTGCGTGTGAGTGAATATGTGCGTGTGTAGGCTCGTGTGTGTGGGGGTGAATGTGAGGGTGCCTGTTTGGTTGTGTGTGTGGGTGCGTGTGTGGTGAATATGTGGATGTGTGTGTGTGGTGCATGTGCGTGTATGTGTGCGTGTGTTGTCGCGGGCGTATGCGTGTGTGGGTGGGTGCGTGTGTGGGGGCGTGTGTTGGTACGTTTGAGTGTGTGTGCGTTTGTGTGTGGGTGTGTGCTTGTGCTAGCGCGTTTGTGGGCCCCTGTGTGTGTGTGAGTGTGTTGGTACGTGTGAGGATGGGTGCGTTTGTTTGTGTGGGTGCGTGTGTGCTTGTGTTGGCGCGTGTGTGGACGTATGTGGGTGCGTGTGTGGCGCGTGTGTGAGTATTCTTCTGAGTGCGTGTGTTGGTGCGTATGTGTGGGTGTGTGTGCGTGTTGGCTTGCATGTGTGCTTGTGCTCGCGCGCGTGTGTGTATGTTTGTGCGCGTGTGGACGCGGATGTGGGAGGGTGTGTTTGCGTGTGGCGGTGCATATGTGGCTGCGTGTGTGGAATCGTGTGTGTACGTGTGTGCGTGTGTCGGATCCTGTCTGTAGGTTCGTGTGTGTGGTTGCGTGTGTGTGCTTGTGCTGGCGGGTGTGTGTGTGGGTGAGTGTGTGGGTGCGTGTGAGGGTACGTGTGAGTGTGGGTGCGTATGTTTGTGTATGCGTGTGTTGGCGCTTGTGTGTGCGTGTTTGGATGGGTGCGTGTGTGTGTGGGTGCGTGTGTTGTCGCGTGTGTATGCGTGTGTAGGTGCGTGTGTGTTGGTGCGTGTGTATGCTTGTGCTGGCGCGTGTGTGAGTGTTTGTTTTGGCGCTTGTGTGAGGATGCTTCCGTGTGCGTGTGCGTGTGTGGGGGCGCGTGTTTGGTTGGGTATGTGTGTGTGCGTGTTGGCGCGCATGTGTTTGTGTGTGTGTGTGTGTGTGTGTGTGTGTGTGTGTGTGTGGGTGCTTTTTTGTGTGTGTTTCTGTAGTGCATGTGTGTGTATGCGTGTGTTGGCGCGCGTATGTGTTGGTGCGTGTGTCTTGGTGCTTGTGTGTGTGGGTGCGTGTGTGTGTGTGCGCGTGTTGGCGCATGTTTGTGCGTTAGTGGGTGGGAGCGTGTGTGTGGGTGCGTGTATGTATGTGTGTGGGCGCCTGTGTGGTGCATGTGCATCATGTGTATTTGTGTGTGTGTTTGCGCGTGTGTGCGTGAGTGTGTGTGTTAGTGCGTGCGTGGGTGCATGTGTGTGTGTCCGTGTGTCGGTGCATGTGTCGTTGCGTGTGAGGGTGCGAGTGTGTGGATTCGTGTGTGGGTGCGTGTGTGTGGGTGCGTGTGTGTGTATGTTCGGGTGAGTGGGCGCATGTGTGTGGAGGTATGCGTGTGTTTGCGCGCGTGTAGGTGCGTGTGGGTACCTGTGTGTATGTTTGCATGTGTGCATGTGCATGTGCATGTGTGTGTCTGCGTGTGTGTGTGTGTGTGTGTGTGTGTGTGTTGGCGTGTGTTGTTGCGTGTGTGGGTACGTGTGTGTGGTTGCATGTGTGAGTGCCTGCGTGGATTCGTGTGTGTGTGCGTGTGCGTGTGTGTGTGCGTGTGTGCGTGTGTTCGCGCGTGTTTGTGTGGGTGTGTGTGTGGGTGGGTGCATTTGTGTGTGCGTGTGTCGGTGCGTGTGTGGATTCGTGTGTGTGTTTGTGTGTGTAGGCGCATGTGTGTGTGTGGGTGCGTGTATGGTGCGTGTGTGTATGGGTGCTTGTGAGGGCGTGTGTGTGGGTGCGTGTGTGGTCTCGGGGTGTGGGTGCGTTTGTGGGTGTGGGTTCGTGTGTGGTGCATGTGTGCGTGTGTTGGACCAGTATTCTTCCGAGTGCGTGTGTTGGTGCGTATGTGTGGGTGTGTGGATGCGGGTGTGGGTGGGTGTGTTTGCGTGTGGCGGTGCATATGTGGCTGCGTGTGTGGAATCGTGTATGTGTGCGTGTGTGCGTGTGTGCGTGTGTGCGTGTGTGCGTGTGTGCGTGTGTGCGTGTGTCGGTTCCTGTCTGTGGGTTCGTGTGTGTGGTTGCGTGTGTTTGTGCTTGTGCTGGCGTGTGTGTGTGTGTGTGTGTGTGGGCGAGTGTGTGGGTGCGTGTGAGGGTACGTGTGAGTGTGGCTGCGTATGTTTGTGTGTATGCGTGTGTTGGCGCTTGTTTGTGCGTGTTTGGATGGGTGCGTGTGTGTGTGGGTGCGTGTGTTGTCGCGTGTGTATGCGTGTGTAGGTGCGTGTTTGTTGGTGCGTGTGTTTGTGCTTGTGCTGGCGTGTGTGTGGTTGCGGTTGGGTGTGTTGGTGCTTCTGTGGATACGTGTGAATGTGTGTGCGTTTGTGTGTGGGTGTGTGTGCATGTGTTAGCGCGTGTGGGGGCGTATGTGGGTGCGTGTGTGGGTGCGTCTGTGGGTACGTGTGAGGATGGGTGCCTTTGTTTGTGTGGGTGCGTGAGTGTTTGTTTTGTCGCGTGTGTGAGGATGCTTCCGTGTGCGTGTGTGGGGGCGCGTGTGTGGGTGGGTATGTGTGTGTGTGCGTGTTGGCGCGCATGTGTTTGTGCGTGTGTGTTGGTGCATGTGTGTGTGGGTGCTTGTGTGTGCGTGTGTTGGCGCATGTTTGTGCGTGAGTGGGTGGCAGCGTGTGTGTGGGTGCGTGTATGTATGTGTGTGGGCGCGTGTGTGGTGCAGGTGCATCATGTGTATTTGTGTGTGTGTTTGCGCGTGTGTGGGTGAGTGTGTGGGTTAGTGCGTGCGTGGGTGCGTGTGTGTCCGTGTGTCGGTGCGTGTGGCGGAACGTGTGAGGGTGCGAGTGTGTGGATTCGTGTGTGGGTGCGTGTGTGTATGTTCGGGTCTTTGGGCGCATGTGTGTGGAGGTATGCGTGTGTTTGCGCGCGTGTAGGTGCGTGTGGGTACCTATGTGTTTGTTTGCGTGTGTGCATGTGTGTGTCTGCGTGTGTGTGTGTGTGTGTGTGTGTTGGCGTGTGTTGTTGTGTGTGTGGGTACGTGTGTGTGCTTGCGTGGATTCGTGTGTGTGTGTGTGCGTGTGCGTGTGTACGTGTGTTCGCGCGTGTGGGTGCGTTTGTCGTTGCGTGTGTGTGTGGGTGTGTGTGTGTGGGTGCATTTGTGTGTGCGTGTGTCGGTGCGTGTGTGGATACGTGTGTATGTTTGTGTGTGTGGGTGCGTGTGTGAGTGTCGTGCGTGTGTGAGGATGTGCTGGTGCCCGTGTGTGCATGTGTGTGCGGGTGTGGGTGCGTGTGTGGGTGTGTGTGTTTGAATTCCTGTGGGGGTGCGAGTGTGCCGTTGCGTGTGGGTGTGTGTATGTGTGTATATGTGGGCGCATGTGTGTGTGGATGCGTGTGTGGTGCGTGTGTGTATGGGTGCATGTGTGGGCGCGTGGGTGGGTGCGTGTGTGTGGGTACGTGGGTGTGGCACGGTGCGTGTGTGGTGCATGTGTGCTTGTGTTGGCGCGTGTGTGTGCGTGGGTTGTTGCGTGTGTGGGAGCGTGTTTAGGTGAGTGAGTGCGTGTGTGTGTGCTTGTGTTGGCGCGAGTGTGTTTATGATTGGGTGCGTGTGTGGGTGCGTGTGTGTGCACGTGCGAGGGAGCGTGTGTGGTGCATGTGTGTGTATGTGTGCGTGTGTTGGCGCACATGTGTGCGTGTGTTGGTGCATGTATAGGTGCGTGGTTGTGTGCATGTGCTAGCGCGTTTTTGTGTTTGTGTGTTTGTGTGGGTGCTTGTGTGTGTGCGTGTGTTAGCGCGTGTGTGCCCGTGTGTGCGTGAGTGAGTGCGTGCGTGTGTGTGGGTGCATGTGTGTGCGTGTGTCTGTCCAGTTGTGGGTACGAGTGTGGATTCGCGTGTGGCTACGTGAGTGTGCATGCGTGAGAGTGTATTAGTGCGTGTGTGGTGCATATGTGTATATGGGCGTGTCGTTGATTCGTGTGTCGGTGCGTGTGTGTGTGGGTGCGGGTGTGTATGTGTGCGTGGGGACGCATCTGTGTGTGTGTGTGTGTGTGTGTGTGCGTGTGTGTGTCGGTGCACATGTGGGTGCCTGTGTGTGAGTGGTGCGTGTGTGTGTGAATGTGTGCGTGTATGGGCGTGTATGAGTATGCGTGCGTACGTGTGTGGTTGCGTGTTTCTGGGTGCGCGTGTGTACTTGTACTGGTGCGCGTGTGTGTATGAGGGTGCGTGTATGTGCGCGCATGTGTGTGTGTGTGGGTGGTTGTGTGGGTGTGCGCGTGTTCGCGCGCGTGTGTGAGCGTGTGTAGGTGCGTGTCGGTGCTTGTGTGGGTGTGTATGTGGGTGCGGGTGTGTGTGTGTGCGTGTGCGTGTGTGCGTGTGTGCGTGTGTGCGTCTCTGAATGTATGTGTGGGTGCGTCTGTGAGGGTGCGTGTGTGTGTGCGTGTGTCGGTGTATGTGGGTTCGTGTGTGGATTCATGTGTGGGTGCGTGTGTGTGTGGGTGCGTCTCTGTGTATGTGTGCGTGTGTGCGTGTGTGCGAATGTGCGTGTGTGAATGTGTGGGTGCGTCTGTGAGGGTGCTTGTGTGTGTGCGTGTGTCGGTGCGTGTTTGTGATTCGTGTGTGGGTGCGTGCGTGTGTGTGTGTGTGTGTGTGTGTGGGTGTGGGTGCGTCTTTGTGTATGTGTGCATGTGGACGCATCGGTGTGTGGTTGCGTGTTTGCCTGTGGATGTGTGGGTGGGTGTGTGGTGCGTGGTTGGTGCGTGTGTGGATACATCTGTGGGTGCGTGTGTGGGTGCGTGTGTGTGGTTGCATGTGTGGGTGCGTGCGTGGAATAGTGTGTTTGTGTTTGTGCATGTGCGTTTGTGCGTGCGTTGACGCGTGTTTGTGCGTGTGTGGGTGCGTGTGCGTGTGCGTGTGCGTGTGCGTGTGCGTTTGCGTGTGTGTCGGAGCGTGTGTGTGGGTGCATGTGTGTGTGTGTGTGTGTGTGTGTGTGTGCGTGTGTGGGGGTGCGTGTGTGTGGATTCGTGTGTGGGCATGTGTATGTGTGTGTGCGTGTATTGGCGCGTGTGTGTGCTTGTGTGGGCGCGTGTGTCGGTGCGTTAGTGTGGGTGGATGTGTGTGTGTGTGCTTGTGTCGGTGCATGTGTGGGTGCGTGTGGGGATTCGTGTGTGTGTGTTTGTGTCTGCGTGTGTGTGCGCGTGTTGGCGTGTGCGTGTGCGTGCCTGTTCGTGTGTGAGTGTGTGTGCGACTGTGAGGTACGTGTGTGTATGGCTGCATGTGTGGGCGTGTGTGTGTGCGTGTGCGTGTGTTGGCGCGTGTGTGTACGTGTGTGGTTGCGTGTGTGGGAGCTTGTGAGGATGCGACAGTGGGTGCATATTGTGTGCTTATGTGTCGGTGTTTGTGTGGGTGCGTGTGTGGATTCGTGGGTGTGTGTGCGTGTGTTGGCGTGTGTGTGCGCGCCTTTGGGTGCTTGTGTGGGTGCGTGTGTGTCTGTGTGTGTGTGTCGGCGCGGGTGTATGTCGGGACATATGTGGTGCATGTGTGCGTTTGTTTTCGCGTGTGTGTGCGTGTGGGTGCGTGTGTGGGTGTGTGTGGTGCATATGTGCATTAGTGCGTCACTTTGCGCGTGTGCTTGCGTGTGGGTGCGTGTGTCGGTGCGTTTGTGGATTCGTGTGTGGGTGCGTGTGTGGGTACGTGTGAGTGTGTGTGCGTTTGTGTGCGTGGGTGTTGGTGTGCGTGTGTTAGCGCGTGTATGGGCGTATGTGCGTGCGTGTGTGAGTGAGTGTGTGGGTACGTGTGAGGAAGGGTGCGTTGTTTGTGTGGGTGCGTGTGTGCTTGTGTTGGCGCGTGTGAGGGCGTATGTGGGTACGTGTGTGGCGCGTGTGTGAGTATGCTTCCATGTGCGTGTGCGTGTGCATGTGCGTGTGCGTGTGCGTGTGCGTGTGCGTGTGCGTGTGCGTGTGCGTGTGCGTGTGCGTGTGCGTGTGCGTGTGCGTGTGCGTGTGCGTGTGCGTGTGCGTGTGCGTGTGCGTGTGCGTGTGCGTGTGCGTGTGCGTGTGCGTGTGCGTGTGCGTGTGCGTGTGCGTGTGCGTGTGCGTGTGCGTGTGCGTGTGCGTGTGCGTGTGCGTGTGCGTGTGCGTGTGCGTGTGCGTGTGCGTGTGCGTGTGCGTGTGCGTGTGCGTGTGCGTGTGCGTGTGCGTGTGCGTGTGCGTGTGCGTGTGCGTGTGCGTGTGCGTGTGCGTGTGCGTGTGCGTGTGCGTGTGCGTGTGCGTGTGCGTGTGCGTGTGCGTGTGCGTGTGCGTGTGCGTGTGCGTGTGCGTGTGCGTGTGCGTGTGCGTGTGCGTGTGCGTGTGCGTGTGCGTGTGCGTGTGCGTGTGCGTGTGCGTGTGCGTGTGCGTGTGCGTGTGCGTGTGCGTGTGCGTGTGCGTGTGCGTGTGCGTGTGCGTGTGCGTGTGCGTGTGCGTGTGCGTGTGCGTGTGCGTGTGCGTGTGCGTGTGCGTGTGCGTGTGCGTGTGCGTGTGCGTGTGCGTGTGCGTGTGCGTGTGCGTGTGCGTGTGCGTGTGCGTGTGCGTGTGCGTGTGCGTGTGCGTGTGCGTGTGGGTGCGGGTGGGTGCGGGTGGGTGCGGGTGGGTGCGGGTGGGTGGGTGCGGGTGGGTGCGGGTGGGTGCGGGTGGGTGCGGGTGGGTGCGGGTGGGTGCGTGTGTGCGTGTGTGCGTGTGTGCGTGTGTGCGTGTGTGCGTGTGTGCGTGTGTGCGTGTGTGCGTGTGTGCGTGTGTGCGTGTGTGCGTGTGTGCGTGTGCGCGTGTGCGCGTGTGCGCGTCTGCGCGTCTGCGTGTGTGCGTGTGTGAGTGGGAGAGTGCGTCTGTGTGGGTACCTATGTGTGTCATGTGTCTGTGCGTGTGAGAGTGCGTGTGTGGATTCGTGTGTGGCTGCGTGTGCGTGTGGGTGCGTGTATGTGTGTATGTGTGCGTGTAGACGCATCTGTGTGTGGATGCGCGTATCCGTGTGTGTGTGTGGTTGCGTGTGCGGTGCATGTGTGTGAATGTGTGCGTGTGTAGGCTCGTGTGTGTGTGGGTGAGTGTGTGGGTGCCTGTTTGTGTGCCTATGTGTGGGTGCGTGTGTGGTGCATAGGTGTATGCGCGACTTTGGGCGTGTGGGTGCATGTGGGTGCGTGTGTGGGTGCGTGTGTGGATTCGTGTTTGGGTGCGTGTGTGGTGCATGTGTGTGTACGTGTGCGTGTGTTTTCGCGTGTGTGTGCGTGTGTGGGTGCGTGTGTGTGTGCTTGTGCTGGCGCGTCTGTGTGTCTGGTTGCGTGTGTGGGTGGGCCTATGTGCGTTCGTGTGTGGGTGAGTGTGTTGGTACGTGTGAGGATGGGTGCGTTTGTTTGTGTGGGTACGTGTGTGCTTCTGTTACCGCATGTGTGGGCGTATATGGGTGCGGATGGGGGGCGTGTGTGAGTATGCTTCCGTGTGCCTGTGTGGGTGCGTGTGTGTGGGTGGGGGTGTGTGTGCGTGTTGGCGCGCGTGGGCGCTTGTGCTGGCGCGCGTGTGTGTATGTGGGTGCGTGTGTGGGTGCGGATGTGGGTATGTGTGTTTGCCTGTGGCGATGCATATGTGGCTGCGTGTGTGGAATCGTGTGTGTGTGTGTGCGTGTGTGCGTGTGTGCGTGTGTGGGTTCGTGTCTGTGGGTTCGTGAGTGTGGTTGCGTGTGTGTGTGCTTGTTCTGGCGCGTGTGTGGGTGGGGAGAGTATGTGAGTGCGTGTAAGGGTACGTGTGAGTGAGGGTGCGTGTGTGTGTGTCTGCGTGTGTGTGCGTGTGTTGGCGTGTGTGCGTGCGTGCGTGGGTGCGTGTGTCTGTGCTTGTGTCGATGGAGATGTGGGTGCGTGTGTGTGTGTGTGGTGCGTGTGTGTATGAATGTGTGGGTGTGTGGGCGCGTATGTTGACGCGTGCGGGTATGTGTGTGGGTGCGTGTTTGTGGATGCGCGTGTGTGCATGTGCTTGTGCACGTATATGTATGTGGGTGCGCGTGTGGTTGCGCATGTGGGTGGGTGTGGGTATTTGCGTGTGTGCGTGTGTTGGCGCGTGTGTGTGCGTGTATGTGTGCGTGTGAAGTCGCGTGTGTGTGCGTGTGTGGTGTGGGTGTGAGTGCGTGTGTGTGTGTGCGTGCGTGCGTGTGTGCATGTGTGCGTGTGTGCGTGTGTGCGTGTGTGCGAGTGTGTGGGTGCGTCTGTGTGCGTGTGTGCATTTGTGTGTGTGCGTGTGTCGATGCGTTTGTATGTGCGTGTGTGAATTCGTGTGTGGGTGCAAGTGTGTCGGTGCGTGTGGGTTGGTGTATGTGTGTATATGTGGGCGCATGTGTGTGTGGATGCGTGTGTGCGGAGTGTTTGTATGTGTGCATGTGTGGGCGCGTGTGTGTATGTGTGTTTGCGCATGTGTGTGCGTGTTAGGGTGAGAGTGAGTGCGTGCGTGTGTGTGTGCTTGTTCTGGCGCGTGTGTGTGAGGGGGGAGTATGTGAGTGCGTGTGAGGGAACGTGTGAGTGAGGGTGCGTGTGTGTGTGTGTCTGGGTGTGTCTGCGTGTATTGGCGTGTGTGCGGGGGTGTGTGGGTGCGTGTGTGTGTGGTTGTGTCGATGGAGATGTGTGTGCGTGTGTGTGTGATGCGTGTGTGTGAATGTGTGGATGTGTGGGCGCGTGTGTTGATGCGTGCGTGAGTGTGTGGGTGCGTGTTTGTGGGTGCGCGTGTGTGCACGTGCTGGTGCGCGTGTGTGTATGTGGGTGCATGTGTGGTTGTGAATGTGGGTGTGCGTTGGCGGTTGTGTGTGTGCGTGTGTTGGCTCGTGTGTGTGCGTGTATGTGTGCGTGTGAAGTCGCGTGTGTGAGCGTGTGTGGTGTGGTGTAAGTGCATGTGTGTGTGCATGCGTGCGTGCGTGTGTGCATGTGTGCGTGTGTACGTGTGTGCGTTTGTTCGTGTGTGCGTGTGTGGGTGCGTTTGTGAGGTACGTGTATGTATGGGTGCGTGTGTGGACGTGTGTGTGTGTGTGTGTGTGCGTGTGCGTGTGTTGGCGCGTGTGTGTACGTGTGTGGTTGCGTGTGTGGGAGCGTGTGTAGGTACGTAGGTGCGTGTGTATGTGTGCTTGTGCTGGCGCGTGTGTTTGTTTGTGTGGGTGAGTAAGTGTGTGAAATCAAGAAAGGCATGACAAAAGCAAAGATGGACTGGATTGAAAAGCAGTGCCAGGACATCGAAAATAACTTGAAGAAAAATAACAGCAAGAGAACTTACGAGCTGGTGAAAGACCCGACCAGCACAAAGGAAGGGCGAACCACCACCATACAGAACAAGGATGGAAAATGTCTGACTGAAGAACAGGACATCCTAAAGAGGTGGCCCGAGTACTTCTCCGAGCTGTACAACTACACAGCCACAGGAGACCCAGAAGCACTAAAAGTCCCTCCAGCAACACTACTCCATCCTTCGCGAAGAAGTGGAAGCAGCGGCGAAATCGCTCAAGAAGGGAAGTCACCAGGAGCGGACAACGTCCCAGCAGAGCTGGTGCAGGCAGGGGGAGCCATGATAAGCGCCATACTGACTATCTGCAACAAGATCTGGCAGACAGGGGAATGGCCCACACCGTGGACCCAATCTGTCATCATCACCCTGCCCAAGAAAGGCAATCTACATCTATGCCAGAATAATCGTACCATCAGCCTCATCAGCCACCCGAGCAATGAAAATCTTGCTGAACCGACTGAAGTTCAATCTTGCTGAACCGACTGAAGCCGCAAGCGTAAAAGATCATTGCCGAGGAACAAACTGGCTTCAGACCAGGACGCAGCACAACGGAGCTAGCTGACTGACTTGGTGGAGCGCATTGATAAGACTTCTACAGCGTTCGGCATGCAGATCAATGCAGAAAAGACCAAACTAATGACCAACAACACCAATGGCTTCAGCACTGACATCAGCGTAAACGGCGAGAAACTAGATTGCGTCAACCGATTCAAATATCTGGGAGCAATCATTACAGATGAAGGATCTAAACCTGAAATTCTCGCCAGGATCGCCCAGGCCACAGCAGCACTCGCCAAACTCAAGACCATTTGGAATGACAGGAATATAGCGCTCAGTTCACAGATCAGAGTGACGCGCTCCCTAGTCATGTCCATATTCCTGCACGCCTGAGCCTTGGACATTAACAGCAGAAACCGAGAAAAGAATACAGGCCATGGAGATGAGATGCCTCAGAAAATTACTTGGCATCACGTACAGAGAACACATCACCAATGAAGAGGTCCGAAACAGAACTCGACAAGCCATTGGACCCCACGAAGACCTCCTGACCACAGTCAAACAACCAAAACTGAGATGGTACGGCCACATAACAAGATCATCAGGGCATGCCAAGACAGTCATGCAAGGTACAGTCCAAGGAGGGAGGAGACGAGGCAGACAGAAAAAGAGATGGGAAGACAACATCCCGGAATGGACGGGCATGACCCTGGGCGCCGCCATGAGGAAAGCGGACAGACGAGAGGAGTGGAGCTGGTTGCCAAGTCATCTATGGTGCCCCAACGGTCCACTGAGACTACGGAATAGGCAAGGCAAGGTAAGTGTGTGCATGTGTGGGTGAGTGTATCAGGGTGCGTGTGTGGTGCATATGTGTGTATGTGTGTGTTTGTTGCCGCGTATGTGTGCGTGTGTGGGTGTGTGTGTAGGTGCGTGTGTGTTTGTTTCCTTGTGATGGCGCGATTGTTTGTGTGGGTGCATGTGTGTGTGTGTGTGTGCGCGCGTATGTGTCGGTGCTTGTGTGGGTGCGTGTGTGGATTCGCGTGTGTGTGTCGTGTGGTGTATGTGTGTATGTGTGCGTGTCTTTTCGAGTATGTGTGTGTGTGTGTGGGTGCGTGTGTGGGTGTGTGTGTGGTGCATATGTGCATGTGTGCATGACTTTGCGCGTGTGTGTGCGTGTGGGTGCGTGTGTCGGTGCGTGTGTCGGTGCGTGTGTGGATTCGTGTGTTGGTGCGTGTGTGGGTACGTGTGAGTGTGTGTACGTTTGTTTGAGTGGGTGCGTGTGTGATTGTGTTGGCGCGTGTGTGGGCGTATGTGGGTGCGTGTGTGGCGCGTGTGTGAGTATGCTTCAATGTGTGGGCGCGTGTGTGTGGCTGGGTATGTGTGTGTGTGTGTGTGTGTTGGCGCGCGTGTGTGCTTGTGTAGGTGCGCGTGTGTGTATGTGGGTGCGTTTGTGGGTGCAGATGTGTGTGTGTGTGTGTGTGTTTGCGTGTGGCCGTGCATATGTGGCTGCGTGTGTGGAATCGTGTATGTGTGTGCTTGTGTGGGTTCGTGTCTATGGGTTCGTGTGAGTGGGTGCCTGTGTGTGTGTGCTCGTGCTGGCGCGCGCGCGTGTGTGTGTGCGTGCGTGTGTGGAATCGTGTGCGTGTCCGTGCATGCGTGTGTGCGTGTGTGCGTGTGTGGATGCGTGTGTGTGGGTGAGGGTGCGTGGGTATGTGTATATCTGCGTGTGGGCGCGTGTGTGTGTGGGTATATGCGTGCGTATGTGTGTGGGTGCGTTTGTGGTGCGTGTGTGTGAATGTGTGCATGTGTGGGCGTGTGTGTGGCTTCGTGTGTGCAGGTGCGTGGGTGTGGGTTCCTGTGTGTGTGGGTGCGTGTGTGGGTACGGGGTGTGGGTTCGTGTGTGGATGTGTTGGAGCGAGTGTGTGTGTGTATCGGTGCGTGTGTGGGTGCATGTGTAGGTGCGTGTATGTATGGGTGCCTGTGAGGGCGTGTGTGTGCGTGCGTGTGTTGGTGTGGGTGGTGTGTGGGTGAGTATGAGTGGGTGCGTGTGTGGATGCATGTGTGCGTGTGTTGACGCGTGTGTGTGCGTGTATAGGTGCCTATGTGGGTGCTTGTGCGTTTGTGTATGTGTGCTTGTGAGGGCGCGTATGTCGGTGCGAGTGTGGGTGCGTGTTTTTATTCGCGGGAGGGAGCGTGCGTGTGTGGGGCATGTGAGTGCTTGTTTTGGCGCATGTCTTAATGTGGGTGCGTGTGAGTGGGTGCATGTGTGTGTGTGTGTGTGTGTGTGTGTGTGTGTGTTTGTGTGTGTGTTTGGGTGCGGGTATGTGTGTATACGTGTGTTTGCGCGTGTCTGTGTGTGTGTGGATGCCTGTGTGTGGGTGCCTGTGTGTGGGTGCATGAGTGTGGGTGCATGTGAGTGTGTGCGTGTGTCGTTGCGTGTGTGGGTGCAAGTGTTGATTCGTATGTGCGTGTGTGTGTGTGTGTGTTTGTGTGTGTGGGTGTGTGTGTGGTTGTGGGTGTGTGTGTGCGTGTGTTGGCGTGTGTTTGTGCGCATGTGGATGCGCGTGTGTGTGTGCGTGTGTGGGTGCGTGTGTGGATTCGTGTGTGGGAGCATGTGTGTCCGTGTGTGTGTGGGAGCGAGCGTGTGTGTGTGGGTGCGTGTGTGTGTGTCGTGCGTGTGTGAGTATGTGCTGGTGCGCGTGTGTGTATGTGGGTGCGTCTGTGCTGGTGTGTGTGCATGTGTGTGTGCGTGTGTCGGAACTTGTGCGTATGTGTTTGAATTCCTGTGTGGGTGCGAGTGTGTCGTTGCGTGTGGGTGTGTGTATGTGTGTATATGTGGGCGCATGTGTGTGTGGATGCGTGTGTGGTGAGTGTGTGTTTGGGTGCATGTGTGGGCGCGGGGTGGGTGCGTGTGTGTGGGTACGTGGGTGTGTCTGGGTGCGTGTGTGGTGCATGCGTGCGTGTGTTGGCGCGTGTGTGTGCGTGGGTTGTTGCGTTTGTGGGAGCATGTTTAGGTGAGTGAGTGCGTGTGTGTGTGCTTGTGTTGGCGCGAGTGTGTGTATGATTGGGTGCGTGTGTGGGTGCGTGTGTGTGCGTGTGCGAGGGTGCGTGTGTGGTGCATGTGTGTGTATGTTTGTGTGTGCGTGCACATTGGTGCGTGTGTAGGTGAGTGGTTGTGTGCATGTGCTGGCGCGTGTGTGTGCATGTGTGGGTGAGTGTGAGTGCGTGCGTGTGTGCGGGTGCATGTGTGTGCGTGTGTCTGTCCGTGTGTGGGTACGTGTGTGGATTCGTGTGTGGCTGCGTGAGAGTGCATGCGTGTGAGTGTATGTGTGCGTGTGTGGGTGTGTGGGTGCCAGAATGTGTGTGTGCGTGTGTTGGCGAGTGTTTGTGCGATTGTGGGTGCGTGCGTGTGGGTGCGTGTGTGGGTCCAGGTGTGTGTCTATGGTTGAGTATGTAGGTGCGTGTGAGTGTCGGTGTGTGTGTGTGTGTGTGTGTGTGGGTGGGTGCATGTGTATGGTTCCGCGTGTGTGGGTGCGCGTGTGTGGGTGCTTTTGTGTGGGTGCATGTTTGTGTTTGCTTGAGTCGATGTGTGTATCTGTGCCTGTGTGGATTTGTGTGTAATAATGTGTGGGCGTGTGTGTGTTATTGCGTGTGTGGTGCATATGTGTATGTGTGCGTGTCGTTGCGCGTGTGTGGACCTGTGTGGGTGCGCGTTTGGTGCGTGTGTGGTGTGTGTGTGTGGTGTGTGTGTGTGTGTGGTTGCGTGTGTTGATTCGTGTGTCGGTGCGTGTGTGTGTGGGTGCGGGTGTGTATGTGTGCGTGTGGACGCATCTGTGTGTGTGTGCGTGTATCGGTGCATATGTGGGTGCCTGTGTGTGAGTGGTGCGTGTGTGTGTGAATGTGTGCGTGTGTGGGCGTGTATGAGGATGCGTGCGTGCGTGTGTGGTTGGCTGTTTCTGGGTGCGCGTGTGTGCTTGTACTGGTGCGCGTCTGTGTATGAGGGTGCGTGTATGTGCGCGCATGTGGGTGTGTGTGGGTGCTTGTGTGTGTGTGTGTGTCCCCGTGTTGGCGCGTGTGTGAGCGTGTGTATGTGCGTGTCGGTGCGTGTGTGGGTGTGTATGTGAGTGCGTGTGTGTGTGCGTGTGTGCATGTGTGCCTGCGTGCGTGTGTGAATGTGTGGGTGCGTCTGTGAGGGTGCGTGTGTGTGTTTGTGAGTGTGTCGGTGTGTGTGTGGGTTCGTGTGTGGATTCGTGTGTGTGTGCGTTTGTGAGTGGGTGCGTCTTTGTGTATGTGTGCGTGTGTGCGTGTGTGCGTGTGTGCGTGTGTGCGTGTGTGCGTGTGTGCGTGTGTGCGTGTGTGCGTGTGTGCGTGTGTGCGTGTGTGCGTGTGTGCGTGTGTGCGTGTGTGCGTGTGTGCGTGTGTGCGTGTGTGCGTGTGTGCGTGTGTGCGTGTGTGCGTGTGTGCGTGTGTGCGTGTGTGCGTGTGTGCGTGTGTGCGTGTGTGCGTGTGTGCGTGTGTGCGTGTGTGCGTGTGTGCGTGTGTGCGTGTGTGCGTGTGTGCGTGTGTGCGTGTGTGCGTGTGTGCGTGTGTGCGTGTGTGCGTGTGTGCGTGTGTGCGTGTGTGCGTGTGTGCGTGTGTGCGTGTGTGCGTGTGTGCGTGTGTGCGTGTGTGCGTGTGTGCGTGTGTGCGTGTGTGCGTGTGTGCGTGTGTGCGTGTGTGCGTGTGTGCGTGTGTGCGTGTGTGCGTGTGTGCGTGTGTGCGTGTGTGAATGTGTGGGTGCGTCTGTGAGGGTGCGTGTGTGTGTGTGCGTGTGTGTGCGTGTGTGTGTGTGTGTGCGTGTGTGCCTGTGTGCCTGTGTGCTTGTGTGCCTGTGTGCGTGTGTGAATGTGTGGGTGCGTCTTTGAGGGTGCGTGTGTGTGTGTGTGTGAGTGTGTCGGTGCGTGTGTGGGTTCGTGTGTGGGTGCGCATGTGTGTATGTGGGTGCTTGAGTGTGTGTTTATGTGTGTGTTTGTGTGTGTGGACTGGACTGGAACTGGACTGGGACTGGGACTGGGACTGGGACTGGGACTGGGACTGGGACTGGGACTGGGACTGGGACTGGGACTGGGACTGGGACTGGGACTGGGACTGGGACTGGGACTGGGACTGGGACTGGGACTGGGACTGGGACTGGGACTGGGACTGGGACTGGGACTGGGACTGGGACTGGGACTGGGACTGGGACTGGGACTGGGACTGGGACTGGGACTGGGACTGGGACTGGGACTGGGACTGGGACTGGGACTGGGACTGGGACTGGGACTGGGACTGGGACTGGGACTGGGACTGGGACTGGGACTGGGACTGGGACTGGGACTGGGACTGGGACTGCGTAAAATGTATTCGTTCACCACATACATGGATTTATCTAGCGCTGAGGACACGGCTGGGGCATTTTTCAGAGGCTGGCAAGAGTCAGCCTCAGTCATGGCGGTGGGGAGGAGCTTCGTTGTGGAAATATTGATGTTGTCTATTAAAAGGCACTCACTCAAGTACTCCTTCACTGACTCACTCGATCACCGACTGACAAAATGTTTCACTCACTCATTTGTTTACTCGCCGATTTATTCACCAATTAATTCTCTGTGTCACCAACTCTCGGACTGACCGACTCATCCACTGTCTCACACATTCACTCACTCATCCCGTGAAAAAGGCAACAAATTAATATAATAACCAGTACTACCTATGCACTCTAAGATACGCCTATGCAAACATTAGAGAAGTAGTAGGTATTTAATTTTTTTTGGTTTTAACAATTTTTGGGCATTCAGATCGATCCAAACAAATAAAAATGCCTGATATATAGTAACATTATATGACACGGTACTTGTTTTATCTTCAAATTAACTGGTTTATTTTGAGAAGTGACTTTAGAAAACTGTAAATGTTATCATAAAGAACTGCACAACCACTGAATTGTGTGTATAAACTTTAATGAACAACAATGAGACAGGCCTACTGAAATCGCAACGTTAGCAAACACGATACGTTACTTTAAAAAGATAACCGTTTAAAGGTAGGACACACTGAGAACTTGGTTTGGATTACGGTTTTGTTGCGCTTCATTACATCACCGCAATGGGATGACGTCATCCGTCCCTGCGAGTCCACAATCGTAGCCCCCCCCCACAGAGGGTCTATGCCTTCTGTTCCATGTATATATTTATATAGTGCTACCTGCCTACCCCTTCCCGCCCGAACCACTTGTCCAACCATTTCTGTACATTGTACACACCACACGCCTGTCTCTTCAATACACAACATGCTTAATCCGTTGAACCCGCATACACGCGCACTCTTGTTTACTTATCATTAGGGGACAATACCCCACACTCGCACAAAGGTACACAATACGATGTTTTCAAGAAGACAAATAACTCCTGCACGTCACACACGCACGCAAGCACCAAACGCGCGCACGCAGACATAACATGATGTCATGTTTCCGAGAACAGTGACCCGAGAACAGTGACTATACATAGCAGGACATTAAAATGTATATGCCTGCCTACTGACGCATTGCTTAACGTCAATATTGTCGACAGTTGAACCCTTAAGGCGGGTTTACACTATGCAACGCCGCTGCTTGCAACGTGGGGCACGGTTGCTTGCAGCAAGATCGCCTAGTGTAAACATAAAATCGCATACAGCGGCGTCTCATGAGACCGCTGCTTGCAACGGTCTCATGGATCGGGAAGGTTCTATTCGGTGCACCATTGTCTCTTGGTTGCATGGAATTTGTCCAATCACAGGCAGTGACCGCGAGTGACGTATGGCTTTCGAAAGCAACGCCATTTGCTGTTTTATACATATGTTAGGAGTACCCTCTTTGCGGGTCATGGCAGCGTCATCGCAGTGAAGAATCGATACGTATTTGAAGGTAGGTATCGC
This sequence comes from Oasisia sp. SBJ-2009, assembly GCA_964017155.1. Classification (NCBI taxonomy): domain Eukaryota; kingdom Metazoa; phylum Annelida; class Polychaeta; order Sabellida; family Siboglinidae; genus Oasisia; species Oasisia sp. SBJ-2009. The sequence goes on from OZ024866.1 coordinate 12,645,718, forward strand.
TGACAATATTTGAAGCGGCTAGTACTTGTTTTATCGCCCATATCAACAATGTTACGCCAATACTTATGTAGTGTTTTATAGGGCGAGTGTACTGTTCTTATAAATATAATGATTTTACAATGGGGTCAGCAATACTGATATGATCACTGACACTGTTTTATTGTGTAGGGTTACATGAAATGATTATATTAATACAAAAATTACAAAGAGTTTTTTTTAATTAATTACCAAGTATTTTTGGTAATAATAATTTTTGATACAAATAAAATAATTCCTATTGTGTCCCAAAGACTCCCTTTAAAGGGATTCTCTTTAAAATAAAATATACATAATTGTTACTAATCATATTATAAGTATTTCATATAATTATACGCCTACATGTTATTGCAAAAAGTGGTTTATTAAATAATTAATATTTTTTAAACCGAGACAACATATAAAAATTTACTCCATATATGTTTCTAATTTGTGCTCCACATACACTATCAGTATACTATAAATAATTGGTAAGCCAATATAAGCTATGCATTCTACGCAAACATTAACATAACATATATCATATTTTCAAAACAAAATAGCAAATTAATATTAACTAAACACATCATGTTGTAACAGTTTCATGTCTGTTCATGTGCTGGTATTTACTCCTCACGCAATGTAAAGTTATGAACTAATTATGTTTTTATATTTTGTGTTGCAGCTAATGGAGTTACAGAAAGCAAGACAGGAAATGATGTGAATACACTGAAACCAATGCGGATAATAATTATGGATTACACTATACGACCTGCATCAGCTTCATGTGAAAGAGTTGGTGTGACAAGCTGCCTTCTCTACATGTGGACAATTCTTATTGTTTCAGTGGCATCTCATCATACAAGTCAAGTTATATAATACCATTTAATGCACATAAAGTGTATTCTGAATATCAGTATAGCACATCATTTGCAGCCTACTGAACATTACGTTCAATTTAACATGATTTTATGTTCACATACACACCCATTGGTTGTGTATATTTCACAATATAATGATTGTGGACTCATGATTTCAGAATAAAAAATATATTTATTAAAGTACTCATGCGTCATTTCATATGTCATCTTCTTTCTATGCTTTCAAATATTGTGAGCGTTTAGTTTAATAAAAAAAATGCATTTGTGTATCGTTGTGTACTACTTATTTAATGTTGTTGACCCATAAAGATCCCATAACATTGCCTCTACCACTAATGTATTTGTAATCAGTGTAATGTCATATCATAATATATAAAATAAGCTAATTTTATAAGATTCCATTAAATTGGTTTTAATTTTGTAATCACTGGATAAAAGTCATTTGTACTCAGGTCTAAGAAATTGATTCCCAACCCCCCAGATGCAACGCGTCCATTGCTATGTAAGAGTGGTGTCACACGGTGGGCTGGAGACAAATTAATGTGTAGTCGCTGCAACCGTGCTGCATAGTGTAAACATGCAAGAGGTGTTGCAAGCAGCAACGTTGCAAGCCACATCGTTCGGCCTTGACCTTTCTCAATCGCCTCGTTGCTTGCAGAGGCGTTGCGTAGTGTAAATCCGCCTTTAGAGATATATAAAGGCCTATAAAGTATTGCATGGATATGCCATTCCAAGGTGCAATAGTACGTACGCACGCACGCACGAACAAACGGTCATACGCACGCACACGCAAGCACACAGAATGACATAACACAGGACAATAACCTTCTCCGGGACAATAGCTTTTGTTACCTAGCACGAGGCGACAGACTGGCTATTCACGTTTGGTCTGGTTGACCAGTCACGTGTTATGGGCACATGCGAACATCGGCTTACATTTTGTTTGACGTGGATATTCAGGGTAGTCTTTCAGCTATTACAATAATTATTTTTTATATTCAAACTGTAGGAAACTACTAAACAACGACGATGTATGCAAGACATGTACAGGCTTACTCCACGGAAGACGACACAATGCCCACTTCATACGTCTCCGGTAAGTCGCAGTAGCAATTAAAATGCGCTCAACAGCAGCGAAAGAATCCATTTTGCTTTTGCTAGCTCACGCCACGAGGTATACACATTTCAAAGTGTCCAGTTATTGGCATGTGTAGAATTAAATACCATAAGACAACGAACAGACCAGTGTAAAGACCCCGCTACACACAGACAGCTTGTGGTGTGCCATGCAAAACAACCAGTTTCCACCAATGCTCCCAAAATGGCATTTGTAGAGATCAGCTAACAGGGCACAATATGTCAGAACCTACGAAGTAGTCTACCAAGCCCTGTAGATATCCTGTGTCAAACACTCTTTTAAATTAAGTATTATGATGAATGTCATCAATCCAACTTCCCCCAGTCACTCCGCTGGCGCACGTACAACACTTTAACCCTCTTGTTATTATCATTATTATTATTACTACTATTATTAATATTATCATAAATCGCATTTCTAAAGAGCCTTATATCCGGGATTCTTTTTGAATAGGCGTACATACATCACAAAACGTATATGGAATTGAAAAAAAAATATATATAAATTATATATCGTGGTAAATATATTACATTAAGAAAAGCTAGTACTGGCGTCAGGATAAAATATTTGCCCTTATTTTCAAAAAGATTGTCTCACACACTCACTCCTCACACTTTTACTCCTCACACCTTTACTTCTCACACCTTTACTTCTCACTCACTCACTCCTCACACATTTACTCCTCACACATTTACTCCTCACACATTAACTCCTCATACACTCACTCCTCACACATCTACTCCTCACACATTTACACCACACACATTTACTCCTCACACACTAACTCCTCACACACTCACTCCTCACACACTCACTCCTCACACACTCACTCCTCACAAACTCATTCCTAACACACTCACCCCTCACACACTCACTCCTCACACATTTACGCCTCACACACTCACACACTCACACTCTCACACACTCACACATTCAAACACTCACACACTCACACACTCACACACTCACACACTCACACACTCACTCCTCACACACTCACTCCTCACACACACATTCCTCACACACTCACTCCTCACACACACATTCACTCCTCACACACTCACTCCTCACACACTCACTCCTCACACACTCACTCCTCACACACTCACTCCTCACAAACTCACTCCTCACACATTTACTCCTCACACACTCACTCCTCACACACTCATTCCTAACACACTCACCCCTCACACACTCACTCCTCACACATTTACGCCTCACACACTCACACACTCACACTCTCACACACTCACACATTCAAACACTCACACACTCACACACTCACACACTCACACACTCACACACTCACTCCTCACACACTCACTCCTCACACACTCATTCCTCACACACTCACTCCTCACACACACACTCACTCCTCACACACTCACTCCTCACACACTCACTCCTCACACACTCATTCCTCACACACTCACTCCTCACATACACTCACTCCTCATACACTCACTCCTCACACACTCACTCTTCACACACTCACTCCTCACACACCCACTCCTCATACACTCATTCCTCACACACACACACTCCTCAAACACACACTCCTCACACACTCATTCCTCACACACGCACTCCTCACACACTCACTCTTCACACACTCACACATTCACTCCTCACATACTCACACACTCACTCCTCACACATTCACTCCTCACACACTCATTCCTCACACACTAAAACACACTCCTCACATACTCACACACTCACTCCTCACACACTCACTCCTCACACACTCACTCCTAACACATTCACTCCTCACACACTCACTTCTCACATACTCACTCCTCACGCACTCACTCCTCACACACTCACTCCTCACATACTCACTCCTCACATACTCACTCCTCACACACTCACTCCTCACATACTCACTCCTCGCACATTCACTCCTCACACACTCACTCCTCACACATTCACTCCACACACACTCACTCCTCACAAACTCACTACTCATACACTCAATCCTCACACACTCCCTCCTCACACACTCACTCTTCACACACTCACTCATCACACACTCACTCCTTACACACTTACTCCTCAAACACTCACTCCTCTCACACTCATTCCTCACACACTCATTCCTCACACACTCATTCCTCACACACTTACTCCTCACACACTTACTCCTCACACACTCTCTCCTCACACACTCTTTCCTCACACACTGACTCCTCACACACTTACTCCTCACACACTCTCTCCTCGCACACTCATTCCTCACACACTTATTCCTCACACACTTACTCCTCACACACTCACTCCTCACACACTCACTCCTCACACACTCACTCATCACGTACTCACTCCTCACACACTCACTCCTCACACACTAACTCCTCACACACTCATTCCTTCTCACACTCACTCCTCGCACACTTACTACTCACACACTCACTCCTCACAAATTCACTCCTCACACACTCACTCCTCACATATTTAATTCTTAATACATTCACTCCTCACACATTCACTCCTCACATACTCACTCACTTACTCCTCACATACTCACTCCTCACACAGTCACTCTCACACACTCACATACTCACTCACCTACTCCTCGTATACGTAACTCCTCACACATTCTCTCAGCACAAATTCAATTCTCACACACTTACTCCTCACACACTCACTACTCACATACTCACTCCTCGCAAAATCACTCCTCACACATTCAGTCCTCACACACTCGCTCCTCACACACTCATTCCTCACACACTTACTCCTGACACACTCACTCCTCACACATTCACTCCTCACACACTCGCTCCTCACACACTCATTCCTCACACATTCACTCCTCACACACTCACTCCTCACACATTTACTTCTCACACACTCACTCTTCACACATTCACTCCTCACACATTTTCTCCTCACACAATCACTCCTCATACACTCATTCCGCACAAACACTCTCCTCACACACTCACTCCTCACACACTCATTCCTCACACACTCACTCCTCACACACTCACTACTAACACACTCACACACTCACTCCTCACATACTCACACACTCACTCCTCACACACTCACTTCTCACACACTCACTCCTCACACACTCATTCCTCACACACTCATTACTCACACACTCACTCACACACTGACACACGACACACGCACACACTTTCTCTGTCTCTATCGTTCCTCTCTCTCTCTCTCTCTCTCTCTCTCTCTCTCTCTCTCTCTCTCTCTCTCTCTCTCTCTCTCTGTCATACGCGCGCGCTCACACACACACACATATACAAATACACACACACACACAACACACACAAACACCCACCCACACACGCACCGACACAGGCATAAACTTTCCCTGTCTCTATCGTTCCTCTCTCTCTCTCTCTCTCTCTCTCTCTCTCTCTCTCTCTCTCTCTGTGTCATACGCGCGCGCGCACACACACACACACACACACACACACACACACACACACATATATACACATACACACACACACACACACAAAACACACAAACACCCACCCACACACGCACTCAAACGCGCACCCACACACGGACCCACACGCACGTGCATGCACACACACACCCACGAACCCATACACACGCACCAATACAAGCACCCACACACGCACACACGCGCGCCTAAATACGCACACATACACACATGAAAGACACACGCACCCATACACACGCACCCAAATGCGCACCCACACCCACAAACACAAGCCAACGCAGGCACACACTCCCACACACAGGCACACACACACGCATACATACACTCACACAAGCACCACACATGCAACCCCACACACGCGCCACACACGAATCCACACACGCACTGCCACATGCACCGACACAGGGCCACACGTGTTCCCACACACTCGCACCCACTCACACTCACATACACACGCACATACACACGCACGCACCTTCATAGACATGCGCCGACACAAGCACACACACGCACCCACAAACGAATCCAAACAAGCACACATACAAACACACGCACGCACACACACACACACACACAAACACACACACACACACACACACGAACCCACACATGCACCCACACACACGCACACACATACAGGCGCACGCACCCACACAGACATGTGCCCACACACGCACACACACACACGAATCCAAACAAGCACACATACAAACACACGCACGCACACACACACACACACACACACAAACACACACACACACACACACACACACACGAACCCACACATGCACCCATACACACGCACACACATACAGGCGCACGCACCCACACAGACATGTGCCCACACACGCACACACACACACACACACACACACACATACACACACACATACGCACCCATACACCAATCCTCACACGCACCCACACACGTAACAACACACGCATTCAAACACATGCACCCACACACATGCATCCACACACCTGCACCCACACAGGAACCCAGCCGCGCACACTCACGCGCCAACACACGCACACACACACACACACACACACACACACACGAATCAACACACGCACCCACATATGCAGGGACACACACACACACGTTCTCTGTCTCTCTCGCTCTCTCTCTCTCTCTCTCTCTCTCTCTCTCTCTCTGTCATACACGCACACATACACACAAACACCCACACACAAACGCACACACACGCGCCAAAACACGCGCAGCCACACACGGACCCACACGCACGAACCCATACACGCACCCTCACACGCACACACGCGCACCAATATACGCGCACATACTCATACACACGAACGACACACGCACCCATACACTCGCACCCAAACACGCACCCACACCCGCGCCTACAGACGCACACATAAAACACGCACCACACATGCACTCACACACACAAACACAAACCAACACACGCACTCCTCACACACTCACTCCTCACACACTCACACATTCACTCCTCACATACTCACACACTCACTCCTCACACATTCACTCCTCACACACTCATTCCTCACACACTAACAAAAACACTCCTCACATACTCACACACTCACTCCTCACACACTCACTCCTCACACACTCACTCCTAACACATTCACTCCTCACACACTCACTTCTCACATACTCACTCCTCACGCACTCACTCCTCACACACTCACTCCTCACATACTCACTCCTCACATACTCACTCCTCACACACTCACTCCTCACATACTCACTCCTCGCACATTCACTCCTCACACACTCACTCCTCACACATTCACTCCACACACACTCACTCCTCACAAACTCACTACTCATACACTCAATCCTCACACACTCCCTCCTCACACACTCACTCTTCACACACTCACTCATCACACACTCTTTCCTCACACACTGACTCCTCACACACTTACTCCTCACACACTCTCTCCTCGCACACTCACACACTCACACACTCACTCCTCGCATACTCACACACTCACTACTCACACACTCATACACTCACTACTTATACACTCACTCCTCATACACTCACTCTTCCCACACTCACTCTTCCCACACTCACTCTTCACATACTCACTCCTCACACACTCACGCCCCACACTCACGCTCTTCAAACACTCACTCTTCACACACCCACTCTTCACACACTCACTCTTCACACACTCACTCCTCACACACTCACTTCTCATACACTCACTTTTCACACACTCACTTCTCGTACACTCATTCCTCACACACTCACTTATCACACACTCACTCTACACAAACTCACTCCTCACACACTCTCTTATCACACACTCACTCTTCCCACACTCACTCTTCACATACTCACTCCTCACACACTCACGCCCCACACTCACGCTCTTCAAACACTCACTCTTCACACACCCACTCTTCACACACTCACTCTTCACACACTCACTCCTCACACACTCACTTCTCATACACTCACTTTTCACACACTCACTTCTCGTACACTCATTCCTCACACACTCACTTATCACACACTCACTCTTCACACACTCACTCATCACACACTCACTCCTTACACACTTACTCCTCAAACACTCACTCCTCTCACACTCATTCCTCACACACTCATTCCTCACACACTCATTCCTCACACACTTACTCCTCACACACTTACTCCTCACACACTCTCTCCTCACACACTCTTTCCTCACACACTGACTCCTCACACACTTACTCCTCACACACTCTCTCCTCGCACACTCATTCCTCACACACTTATTCCTCACACACTTACTCCTCACACACTCACTCCTCACACACTCACTCCTCACACACTCACTCATCACGTACTCACTCCTCACACACTCACTCCTCACACACTAACTCCTCACACACTCATTCCTTCTCACACTCACTCCTCGCACACTTACTACTCACACACTCACTCCTCACAAATTCACTCCTCACACACTCACTCCTCACATATTTAATTCTTAATACATTCACTCCTCACACATTCACTCCTCACATACTCACTCACTTACTCCTCACATACTCACTCCTCACACAGTCACTCTCACACACTCACATACTCACTCACCTACTCCTCGTATACGTAACTCCTCACACATTCTCTCAGCACAAATTCAATTCTCACACACTTACTCCTCACACACTCACTACTCACATACTCACTCCTCGCAAAATCACTCCTCACACATTCAGTCCTCACACACTCGCTCCTCACACACTCAGTCCTCACACACTTACTCCTGACACACTCACTCCTCACACATTCACTCCTCACACACTCGCTCCTCACACACTCATTCCTCACACATTCACTCCTCACACACTCACTCCTCACACATTTACTTCTCACACACTCACTCTTCACACATTCACTCCTCACACATTTTCTCCTCACACAATCACTCCTCATACACTCATTCCGCACAAACACTCTCCTCACACACTCACTCCTCACACACTCATTCCTCACACACTCACTCCTCACACACTCACTACTAACACACTCACACACTCACTCCTCACATACTCACACACTCACTCCTCACACACTCACTTCTCACACACTCACTCCTCACACACTCATTCCTCACACACTCATTACTCACACACTCACTCACACACTGACACACGACACACGCACACACTTTCTCTGTCTCTATCGTTCCTCTCTCTCTCTCTCTCTCTCTCTCTCTCTCTCTCTCTCTCTCTCTCTCTGTCATACGCGAGCGCTCACACACACACACATATACAAATACACACACACACACACAACACACACA
>OZ024866.1:12657479-12687479 GCA_964017155.1 Oasisia sp. SBJ-2009
GCCAAAACACGCGCAGCCACACACGGACCCACACGCACGAACCCATACACGCACCCTCACACGCACACACGCGCACCAATATACGCGCACATACTCATACACACGAACGACACACGCACCCATACACTCGCACCCAAACACGCACCCACACCCGCGCCTACAGACGCACACATAAAACACGCACCACACATGCACTCACACACACAAACACAAACCAACACACGCACTCCTCACACACTCACTCCTCACACACTCACACATTCACTCCTCACATACTCACACACTCACTCCTCACACATTCACTCCTCACACACTCATTCCTCACACACTAACAAAAACACTCCTCACATACTCACACACTCACTCCTCACACACTCACTCCTCACACACTCACTCCTAACACATTCACTCCTCACACACTCACTTCTCACATACTCACTCCTCACGCACTCACTCCTCACACACTCACTCCTCACATACTCACTCCTCACATACTCACTCCTCACACACTCACTCCTCACATACTCACTCCTCGCACATTCACTCCTCACACACTCACTCCTCAAACATTCACTCCACACACACTCACTCCTCACAAACTCACTACTCATACACTCAATCCTCACACACTCCCTCCTCACACACTCACTCTTCACACACTCACTCATCACACACTCACTCCTTACACACTTACTCCTCAAACACTCACTCCTCCCACACTCATTCCTCACACACTCATTCCTCACACACTCATTCCTCACACACTTACTCCTCACACACTTACTCCTCACACACTCTCTCCTCACACACTCTTTCCTCACACACTGACTCCTCACACACTTACTCCTCACACACTCTCTCCTCGCACACTCACACACTCACACACTCACTCCTCGCATACTCACACACTCACTACTCACACACTCATACACTCACTACTTATACACTCACTCCTCATACACTCACTCTTCCCACACTCACTCTTCCCACACTCACTCTTCACATACTCACTCCTCACACACTCACGCCCCACACTCACGCTCTTCAAACACTCACTCTTCACACACCCACTCTTCACACACTCACTCTTCACACACTCACTCCTCACACACTCACTTCTCATACACTCACTTTTCACACACTCACTTCTCGTACACTCATTCCTCACACACTCACTTATCACACACTCACTCTACACAAACTCACTCCTCACACACTCTCTTATCACACACTCACTCTTCACACACTCACTTCTCACACACTTCTCACACACTCACTACTCACTTACTCACTCCTCACACACTCACTCCTCACACATTCACTCCTCACACACTCGCTCCTCACACACTCATTCATCACACACTCACTCCTCACACACTCACTCCTCACACACTCACTCCTCACACACTCAACTTGTCACATACTCACTCCTCTCACACTCACTCCTCACATACTCACTCCTCACAAACTCACTCCTCACCCACTCACTCTTCACACACTCACTTCTCACATACTCACTCCTCACACACTCACTCCTCACATACTCACTCCTCACACACTCACTCCTCACACACTCACTCCTCATACACGCTATCCTCACATACTCACACACTCACTACTCATACACTCACTACTCACATTCACACACACTCACACACTCACGACTCACACACTCACTCCTCATACACGCTATCCTCACATACTCACACACTCACTACTCATACACTCACTCCTCACACACTCACTCCTCACACACTCACTCTTCATACACTCACTTCTCACATACTCACTCCTCACACATTAACTTCTCATATACTCACACATTCACTACTCATGCACTCACTCCTCACACACTCACTCCTCACACACTCACCCCTCACACACTCACTACTCATACACTCACTCCTCACACATTCACTCCTCACACACTCACTTCTCACATACTCACTCCTCACGAACTCACTCCTCACACACTCACTCCTCACATACTCACTCCTCACATACTCACTCCTCACACACTCACTCCTCACACACTCACTCCTCAAACATTCACTCCTCACACACTCACTGCTCATACACTCAATCCTCACACATTCACTCCTCACACACTCACTACTAAAATACTCACTCCTCACAAAATCACTCCTCACACACTTACTCCTCACACACTCACTCCTCACACACTCACTCCTCAAACACTCACTCCTCACACATTCATTCCTGACACAATCATTCCTCACACACTCATTCCTCACACACTTACTCCTCACAAACTTACTACTCAGACACTCACTCCTCACACATTCACTCATCACACACTCGCTCCTCATACACTCACGCCTCACACACCCACTCCTCACACATTCACTCCTCGTGTACTCAGTCCTCAATCACTCACTCCTCACACATTCATTCCTCACACACTTACTCCTCACACACTCACTCCTCACACACTCACTCCTCACACACTCACTCTTCAAACACTCAATCCACACGCACTCACTCCTCACACATTCACTCCTCACACACTCCCTCGTCACACACTCACTCCTCACACACGCACTCCTCACACAGTCACTCCTCGCACACTCAATCCTCACACACTCACGCTTCTCACATTCACTCCTCACACACTTACTCCTCACACACTTGCTCCTCACACACTCACTCCTCACACACTCACTCATCACACACTCACTCCTCACAAACTCACTCCTCACACACTCACTCCTCACACACTCACTCCTCACACACTCACTCCTCACACACTCATTCATTCTCACACTCACTCCTCGCACACTTACTACTCACACACTCACTCCTCACACACTCACTCACTTACTCCTTACATATTTACTTCCTAATACATTCACACCTCACACATTCACTCCTCACATACTCACTCACTTACTCCTCACATACTCACTCCTCACACAGTCACTCCTCACACATTCACACACTCACTCACTTACTCCTTATATACTTCACTCCTCACACATTCACTCAGCACAAATTCACTCTTCACACACTTACTCCTCACACATTCACTCCTCATACACTCACTCACTTACTCCTCACATACTTAACTCCTGATACATTCACTCCTCACACATTCACTCCTCACACATTCACTCCTCACACACTCACTCCTCACACATTCACTATTCACACATTAACTCCTCACACACACTCACTCTTCACACATTCACTCCTAACACACATTTACTCCTCATACACTTTTACTCCTCATACATTCACTCCTCACACACACTCACTCACTCATGAAACACTCACTTATGCCCTCAATCACTCAGTAAATCAAGCAAAATCTTTCAAGCAATCAATAATTATTATTATTGTTTCTAAACGCACTGACTTGTCGCTCCATAAACCAGCTCACCCACTCACCCACACACACCCACACACCAATCCACACACGCACCCACACAAGTAACAAAACACGCATTCACACACATGCTCCCACACACAGGTTCCCACACAGCCGCACCCAGACACGCACCCACCCGCGCACACACACGCGCCAACACACGCACACACACACACACACACACACACACACAAACGAATCCACACATGCACCAACACACCCACCGACACACGAACACACACACACACACACACATGCACCCACACACACGCACCCACAAACGAAACAACACACGCACCCACACACACACCGACACACGCACACACTTTCTCTGTCTCTATCGTTCCTCTCTATCTCTCTCTCTCTCTCTCTCTCTCTCTCTCTCTCTCTCTCTGTCATACGCGCGCGCTCACACACACACATATACAAATACACACACACACACACAAAACACACACAAACACCCACCCACACACGCACCGACACAGGCATCAACTTTCCCTGTCTCTATCGTTCCTCTCTCTCTCTCTCTCTCTCTCTCTCTCTCTCTGTCATACGCGCGCGCACACACACACACACACACACACACACACACACACACACACACACACACATATGTATGCAACTAGTCACATACACCCTTCTATGCAAAACACCAATGCAAGACCAAGGTAGAATGAATTGGGCCAACTAAATGACAATTTATTTTTGTACACCATATTATGAACAACAGATACATCAAATACATATTAACAGCAAACATATTGTCTCCAAAGTACATTGCTAATAAATATATACATCTTCCACCAAAATCCACCAATACTAACTACATCACCACACATTATTTACAATTGACACCCTTTATGTGGGGGTCACCACGCCTATAATGCACCCAGTGCTTACAATGTGACACAGGGAGGTGGGTGGGGTACAAAATTCACCCTTACTATATATCTAAACAACAATTTTCAGAAATATGAAATAAAACTCTTTGCAAACGATACGTGAATCTTCTCTGCATTAATATGACGACTGCGGCAGAGTCCCGCTCTGCCGCAGAATTTATACGAACCCGTTGATCACTCAATTGAAATTCGTCCGCTTAGCGTGATATGGTTTCCGCCCTATTTTATACTTTACTTAATCCGCTAGATGGCGCCACTCGCATTCATGTTTTGCATAGAATATTTATACACATACACACACACACACACACACACACACACACACACACACACACACAAAACACACAAACACCCACCCACACACGCACTCAAACGCGCACCCACACACGGACCCACACGCACGTGCATGCACACACACACCCACGAACCCATACACACGCACCAATACAAGCACCCACACATGCACACACGCGCGCCTAAATACGCACACATACACACATGAAAGGCACACGCACCCATACACACGCACCCAAATGCGCACCCACACCCACAAACACAAGCCAACGCAGGCACACACTCCCACACACAGGCACACACACACGCATACATACACTCACACAAGCACCACACATACAACCCCACACACGCGCCACACACGAATCCACACACGCACTGCCACATGCACCGACACAGGGACACACGTGTTCCCACACACTCGCACCCACTCACACTCACATACACACGCACATACACACGCACGCACCTTCATAGACATGCGCCGACACAAGCACACACACGCACCCACACACGAATCCAAACAAGCACACATACAAACACACGCACGCACACACACACACACACAAACACACACACACACACACACACACACACACGAACCCACACATGCACCCACACACACGCACACACATACAGGCGCACGCACCCACACAGACATGTGCCCACACACGCACACACACACACGAATCCAAACAAGCACACATACAAACACACGGACGCACACACACACACACACAAACACACACACACACACACACGAACCCACACATGCACCCATACACACGCACACACATACAGGCGCACGCACCCACACAGACATGTGCCCACACACGCACACACACACACACACACACACACACATACACACACACACATACGCACCCATACACCAATCCTCACACGCACCCACACACGTAACAACACACGCATTCAAACACATGCACCCACACACATGCACCCACACACCTGCACCCACACAGGAACCCAGCCGCGCACACTCACGCGCCAACACACGCACACACACACACACACACACACACACACACACACGAATCAACACACGCACCCACATATGCAGGGACACACACACACACGTTCTCTGTCTCTCTCGCTCTCTCTCTCTCTCTCTCTCTCTCTCTCTCTCTCTCTGTCATACACGCACACATACACACAAACACCCACACACAAACGCACATACACGCGCCAAAACACGCGCAGCCACACACGGACCCACACGCACGAACCCATACACGCACCCTCACACGCACACACGCGCACCAATATACGCGCACATACTCATACACACGAACGACACACGCACCCATACACTCGCACCCAAACACGCACCCACACCCGCGCCTACAGACGCACACATAAAACACGCACCACACATGCACTCACACACACAAACACAAACCAACACACGCACACACGCACACACACACACACATGCCCCACACATGCACCCACACACACACGCAACTACACACGCACCGACTGACCCACACACATGCACCCACACACACGCACCCACTCACACTCACCCACACACATCCACCCACATACACGCACTAACTCACACTCACCCACACACACACGCGCGCGCCAACACACGCACCAACACAAGCCCCGACAAACACACACACACATGCAACTACACACGCACCTAGACACGCTTCCACACACGCACACATGGGCGCCAACACACGCATACATACACATGCGCCAGCGCAAGCACACGCACACATACACACACATGCACCGCAAACGCACCCACATAACCACGCACCCACATACACACGCACACACATACACACTCACGCACACACGCACGCACATACACACACACGCACACAGCCACGCACGCACCCACACACGCACACACACGCGCCCACACGGAACAACGCACACCCACACCCACACTCACACCCACACCCACACACGCACCCACATACACACACGCGCGCCAGCATATAATCTCACACGCACCACACACACACACACACACACACTCACACACACACACACACACACACACACACACACACACACACACACACACACACATGCACCCATTCAAAGGGACCCAAATACACACATGCGCCCAAACACGCACACACACACACGCACCCACACACACACGCAACTACACACGCACCGACTCACCCACACACATGCACCCACACACACGCACCCACTCACACTCACCCACACACATCCACCCACATACACGCACTCACTCACACTCTCCCACACACACACACACGCGCGCGCCTACTCACGCACCCACACAAGCCCCGACAAACACACACACACATGCAACTACACACGCACTTACACACGCACACACCCACGCACACATGGGCGGCAACACACGCATACATACACAGACATGCACCACACAAGCACTCTCACACACGCACCCACACACGTACCCAAACACGCACTCACACAAACACACATGAGCCAGCACATGCACATACATTCACGCACCCATCCACCTACACACGGTCCCACACACGCACCAACAACAGCACACCCACGCGCCAACACATGCACACAAGCACCACACACGCACCCAGACCCACACGTGCACCCACACCCACACACTCACCAACACCTACGCACCCACAGACGCGCAAAAACGCGCGCACGCACAGACGTACAAACACGCGCCAAGACACGCACGCACGTACATACACACAAATGAATCTACGCATGCACCCACACATGCAATCACACACACGCACCCACACACGCATCCACACACGTCAACAGACGAACACACACACGCAGACACATATACACTCGCATCACACACGCACCCACACACACGCACCCACACATGAATCCACACACGCACCCACACACACACAAACACATGCACCCACACTGAAACACCCACACACACCCATATACGCACACACGCGCCCCAGTACACGCACACACACGCAGCCACTCACACACACACACCCACACACGCACCCACATGCTTCCACACACGCACACAAATGCGTAAGCACACGCACACATACACACACATGCACCGCAAACGCACCCACATAAGCACGCACCCAAACACACACGCACACACATACACACACACGCACACACCCACATACGCATGCTCATACACACACGCACCCACCCACGAACGCACCCACACACGCACACACACGCGCCCACACGCAACAACGCACACACAAACCCACACACGCACCCATATACACACACGCGCGCCAGCACATAACCACACACGCACGACACACACACACGCAACCACAAACACACGTACGAACCCACACAGGCATGTTCCCACACACGCACGGACACACACGCACCCAATCACGAATCCACACACGCAACCACACACGCACCAACACACACACTCACACATTTGCACCCACACACAAGCTCATACACGCTCCCACACACGCAACCACACGCGCACAAACACGCGCCAACACACGCATACACACACGCGAATCCACACAAGCACCAGCACATAATCACACACGCCCCACACACACGCACAAACACATGCACCCACACACACGCACGCAGACACACGCACACACACGCGCAAACACCCGATAACACACGCACACACACACACACACACACACACACACACATAAGCACACACGCACACACACACACACACACACACACACACACAACCACACAACCACACACACACACACATGCATCCACTCACAGTCATCCTCATACACACATGCGCCCAAACACGCATACATACATACACGCACCCACACACACGCAACTACATACTCACCGACTCACCCACACACATGCACCAACAGAGAAGCACCCACTCACACTCACACACACACGCACGGACCCACACCGATATGTGCCCACACACGCACGCACGCTCACACGCAACCTCACACGAATCCACACACGCAAATATACACACACGCACCACACAAAAGCACACAGGCACAGACGGAAGAACCCACAAAGACAGGTGCCCACACACGCAGTCACACACACGCACCCACAAACAGATCCACACACGTACCCACACACGCACCAACACACGCAGTCACTCACATTCTCCCACACACTCACACCAAACAAACGCACCCACTCCCACACGCGCACAAACACGCGCCAACACACACAGACACACACACACACGGACACACACACACACGAATCCACATTTGCACCCACACACCCACCGACACACGAATCCACACAGGCACACATTTTCTCTGTCTCTCTCGCTGACTCTCTCTCACACACACGCGCGCACACACACACATACACACACAAACACACAAAATACCGAGCCACACACGCACCCACACGCGCGAAAACACGCACACACACACGCACCCACACACGGACACACACACACGCAACCAAACAGGCACCCACAGCCACGCACACACGCACCCACGCACAGGCGCCCACACCCACGCACACATACAAAAACGCACCACACAATCACACACACACACACACACACACACACACACACACACACACACACACACACACACACACACAAACACAAGCCAACATACGCACACATACGCACACACCCACACACACGCACCCACACTCGCACTCATACGCACAAACGTGCACCACACACGCGCCACACACGCAAACACACAAACCCACGCATCCACACCCACACACGCACACACACGCGCAAACACATGAACACATACACACAGACACACATGCACCACACACGCACGCACACACACACGCTTGCACCCACCCACACACGCGCCCACATATACACATACCCACACACACGCACCCACACAAGCACACACACTCGACAAAACACGAACAAACTCACACACTCGCACCCATACGCACACACATGCGACAACACACGCACACCTACATACACATGCACCACACAAGCACCCACACACACGCACTCACAGGCGCATCCAAACACACACCGACACACGCACACACACATGCACCCACACACACGCACCCACACATGCACCCACACACGAACACACACGCACACGCGCAAACACATGTACACATACACACAGACACATATGGACCACACACGCACTAACATACACACGCGCCCACACACACATACACACACAGACACACACGCACCCACATACACCCACACACACACAAATCCACTCACGCACCGACACACACGCAAATACACAAACACACACACACACACACACGTTCACCACACACGCACTCATACACACACGCAAGCACCAACACATATGCACCCACACACATATACACACGCACCCACACACATGCACCACCCACACACTCACGCACACACACACGCACCCACACCCACACCCACACCCACCGACACACACTCACCTCCACATGCAACCATACACATACACATGCACCCACACACACGCACCCACACGCACGCACCCACACACTCACACACACGGACACACACACACGCACCCAAACACGCACCCACACCCACGCACCCACGCACCCACGCACCCACACACAGGCGTCCACACCCACGCACACATACAAAAACACACCACACAAGCACCCACTCACACAAACACAAGCCAACATACGCACAAACACCCACCCACACACGCACCCCCACACACGTGCCACACTCGCAAACATACACACTCACGCATCCACACCCACACATACACCCTCACACGCACACACACGCAGCAACACACGCACTCACGCACATGCACCCACACACACGCACCCACACACACCCAACAACACGCACCCACACACACACGCCTGCACAAGTACACGCACACACACACGCACCCACACACACATTCGCACATACACGCGACAACACACGCACATATTCATACACACACATATGCACCACACAAGCACCCACACACACGCACCCATACACGCACCCAAACATGAATCCACACACGCACCGACACACGAACCGGCACACGCACACACACATGCACACATACACACGCACCCACACAAGCACATACACACGCACCAACACACGCACCAACACACTCACCTTCACACACACACACACCCACACACACACACGCACGCACGCGCGCGCGCAACCACAAACAACCACACTCGCAAACACACACGCGCAAACACACGCACACATACCCAAACATGCACCATAAAGGCACCAACACAAGCACGCAACCACGCACACGGGCACACATACACACACCCACACACACGCACCCACAAACGTACCAACACACGCACACACACACGGACACACACACCCACATGCGAACCCACACATGTATCGCACACGCACACACTTTCTCTGTCTCTCTAGCTTACTCTCCCTCTGTAACACACTCGCGCACACAAAAACCCACCCACACACGCACCCTCACGCACCAACACACGCACCCACACTCACGCAACCACACATGCAACCACACACGCACCCACACACGCACCTTCACACGCCAAAACACACACACGCACACACACAGGCAACATACACACGCACACACACACACGCGCAAACACATGCACACATACACACAGACACACATGCACCACACACGCACGCACATGCACACGCATGCACCCACACACACACGCGCCCACATATACACACACCCGCACACACGCACTCACGCAAGCACACACACGCGACAATACACGCACACATACACACACATGCACCACACAAGCACCCACACACACGCACGCACACGCGCATCCAAACACACCGACACACGCACACACACATGCACCCACACACACGCACCCACACATGCACCCACACACGCACACACACGCGCAAAAACAAGCACACATACACATATGCACCACACACGCACTAACATACACACGCGCCCACCACACATACACACAGACACACACGCACTCACATACACCCGCACACACAAATCCACTCACGCGCAGACACACACACCGACTCACGCACACACACATGCACCAACACACGCGCAAACACACACACATATATACACGTTCACCACACGTGCACTCACTCACACATACGCAAGCACCAACACACATGCACCCACACACATACACACACGCACCCACACACATGCACCACCCACACACTCACACACATGAGCCAGCACACGCACACACACTCGCACCCACACACACACCCACCGACACTCACACGCACCACCACATGCAACCATACAAACACACACACACACACACACACACACACACACACACACACACACACACACGCACGCACGCACGCACGCATGCACGCATGCACGCACGCGCGCGCGCGCACCAACACACGCACCCACACAAGCCCCGACACACACATAAACACACATGCAACTACACACACGCACACATGGGCGCCAACACACGCACACATACACACACATTCACCACACAAGCACTCTCACACACACCCACACACCCACACACGCACCCAAACACGCACTCACACAAACACACACATGAGCCAGCACAAGCAC
Source organism: Oasisia sp. SBJ-2009 (assembly GCA_964017155.1). Lineage (NCBI taxonomy): Eukaryota > Metazoa > Annelida > Polychaeta > Sabellida > Siboglinidae > Oasisia > Oasisia sp. SBJ-2009. The sequence goes on from OZ024866.1 coordinate 12,669,530, forward strand.
ATATATACACGCACCCATGCACCTAAGCACGCTCCCACACACGCAACAACACACGCACACAAACGCGCCAACACATGCACACATGCACCACACACGCACCTAGACCCACACTTGCACCCACACCCACACACGCACCAATACCCACGCACCAACAAACACGCACACGCGCGCACGCACACACGTACAAACACGCACCAAGACTCGAACGCACGTACACACACACACACGAATCCACGCACGCACCCACACATGCAATCACACACACGCACCCACACACGCACCCACAGACGCAAACATACACACTCGCCCCACACGCACACCCACACACACGCACGCACCCACCCACGAATCCATACACGCACCCCCACACACAACCAAACACACGCACCCACACTGAAACACCCACACACACACATCCGTATACGGACACTCGCGCCCCAATACATGCTCACACACGCAGACACAGACACCCACACCCACACACGCAGCCACACGATTCCATACACGCACAAAAATGCGCAAGCAAACGCACACATACACACACATGCACCGCAAACGCACCCACATATGCACGCACCCACACACACACGCACACACACACATACACGCACACACCCACACACGCACGCACATACACACACACGCACACACAGACGCACACACACAACAACGCACACCCACACACGCACCACATACACACACGCGTGCCAGCACGTAATCAAACACGCACCACACATACACACACACACACGCACGCAACCACACGCAACCACACACGCGCCCACAGACGCAAAAATACACACTCGCCCAACACACGCACCCACACACACGCACCCACCCACCCACGAATCCACACACGCACACACACACACACGCACAACACATGCACCCACACTGAGACACCCACGCACACACACGCACCACACACTCACCCCCACACACGCGCCTCACACGCAAACATACACACTCACGCACCCACACCCACAAAAACACACCACACACGCACACACACGCAACAACACACGCACTCACGCACATGCATCCACACAAACGCACCCATGCACATCCACAAACACGCACCCACACACACACACGCGGCTGCACAAACACACGCACGCACACACGCACCCACACAAACACACGCGCAGATACATACACCCACATATGCACCACACAAGCACCCACACACACGCACCCACACACGCACCCAAACGTGAATCCACACACGCACCGACACACGCACCGGAACACGCACACACACATGCACTCACACACACGCACCCACACACGCACACACACACACACCTACACACGCACACACAAACGCGCAACCACAAACTACCACAAACGCACCCACAAACGTGCCAACACACGCACACACAAACGAAACACACACACCCACTTACGAACCCACACACGTATCGCACACGCAGACACTTTCTCTGTCTCTCTTGCTCACTCTCTCTCTCTGTAACACACCCGCGCACACATACATATACATACAAAAAAAGCCACCCACACACGCACCCTCACGCACCAACACAGGCAGATACACTCACGCACCCACACATTCAACCACACACACGCACCCTCACACGCACCGACACACGCACACACACAGGCTCCAACACACGCACACACACGAGCAAACACAGGGACACATACACACAAACACACACGCGCCAACACACGCACACACATACACCCACACCCACGCATCCACACACGGACATATACACACACAGTACATGTGTGCGTGTGTTGGCGCGTGTTTATTTGCGTGTGTTGGAGCGTGTGTGTGGGTGCGTGTGTGATGCGTGGGTGGTGTGTGAGTGTATGTGTGCGTGTGTAGGCCCGTGTGTGTGTCCGCGTATGTGTTTGTGTGCGTGTGTGGGTGTGTGTGGGTGCTTGTATGTGCGTGTGCGTGTGTTGGTGCGTGTGCGTGTGTTGGTGCGTGTGCGTGTGCGTGTGCGTGTGCGTGTGCGTGTGCGTGTGCGTGTGCGTGTGCGTGTGTTGGTGCGTGTGCGTGTGCGTGTGCGTGTGCGTGTGCGTGTGCGTGTGCGTGTGCGTGTGCGTGTGCGTGTGCGTGTGCGTGTGCGTGTGCGTGTGCGTGTGCGTGTGCGTGTGCGTGTGCGTGTGCGTGTGCGTGTGCGTGTGCGTGTGCGTGTGCGTGTGCGTGTGCGTGTGCGTGTGCGTGTGCGTGTGCGTGTGCGTGTGCGTGTGCGTGTGCGTGTGCGTGTGCGTGTGCGTGTGCGTGTGCGTGTGCGTGTGCGTGTGCGTGTGCGTGTGCGTGTGCGTGTGCGTGTGCGTGTGCGTGTGCGTGTGCGTGTGCGTGTGCGTGTGCGTGTGCGTGTGCGTGTGCGTGTGCGTGTGCGTGTGCGTGTGCGTGTGCGTGTGCGTGTGCGTGTGCGTGTGCGTGTGCGTGTGCGTGTGCGTGTGCGTGTGCGTGTGCGTGTGCGTGTGCGTGTGCGTGTGCGTGTGCGTGTGCGTGTGCGTGTGCGTGTGCGTGTGCGTGTGCGTGTGCGTGTGCGTGTGCGTGTGCGTGTGCGTGTGCGTGTGCGTGTGCGTGTGCGTGTGCGTGTGCGTGTGCGTGTGCGTGTGCGTGTGCGTGTGCGTGTGCGTGTGCGTGTGCGTGTGCGTGTGCGTGTGCGTGTGCGTGTGCGTGTGCGTGTGCGTGTGCGTGTGCGTGTGCGTGTGCGTGTGCGTGTGCGTGTGCGTGTGCGTGTGCGTGTGCGTGTGCGTGTGCGTGTGCGTGTGCGTGTGCGTGTGCGTGTGCGTGTGCGTGTGCGTGTGCGCGTGCGCGTGCGCGTGCGCGTGCGTGTGGTGGTGCGCGTGCGCGTGCGCGTGCGCGTGCGCGTGCGCGTGCGCGTGCGCGTGCGCGTGCGCGTGCGCGTGCGCGTGCGCGTGCGCGTGCGCGTGCGCGTGCGCGTGCGCGTGCGCGTGCGCGTGCGTGTGCGTGAAAACGCGAACGAGACAGACTTATATAAATAGATGTAGATACATGCTCCACCCCACTGCAAGTGCTACACGTGTTTACGAAGAGATAGTTTCAATTAAGTATTTCTGCCAGTTTAATCGGTCTTAATAGTGACTCTTATGATCATATACGTGTTGATCACCGTACGATTACACGTTTCGGTGACATCTTTCATTAGGCCGAGCCGATGAGCCGATGTGAAATAAGTGTTTTAATATTTAGCTGGATGTTTGGGCCTTTTATCGCCCAACGGATGACTCTACCGGGTAAACGAACAACAGTTAAAAGCAATAACATCAGCTTAGCTGTAAACCAATTTTACCGGTTCCGGCTGAACAATCGTGGACAACGACTCTTGCCCGGTGGCTAACAGTTCAGGTGAAAACTGTTGCGGATCACCTGTACTACCAGTTCATCTGCCGCCAGTAGTCATTTGTGACCCGGTGAGTGAAAAGTCAAGAAAATCGCGCCGGAAAGCTGCGAAAGATAAGCACGCAGAAAACTGGAAATACTGCGTGAAGACCTGTATACTCAACGGCAAGGACAACCATCAAATGGATCAATGTCATCTGTGCCAGGCGTGGGTGAACCCGGAGTGTTTCGTTGAAGACATCATGTCGTATGCTACCGACATTCGTGGAGCTTCTACTCGAGAAGACGTTGTTCGTCAAACTCGAACGATCGAACCAACAGCTTGTGTCCTTGATGGGTTAAACAGAACCAAGTAATACGAGGTCTGCGATAAGATATAGCGACAAGCAAGCGTCCAGAAGGCAACGCCGACGCCAACGATGGGTGACCACAGGCAGTGGAACAGCCTGCTACGTGATGTACGCGTCCAGTGGCAATCCCATCAAGATTCGACAGAAATAAGGCGCCATTCTCGCCGATATCGAACAAATGATCGATGACGCGGCTAATACGGAAATAATCGACGACATTTTCATCGTAGGTGGAATTCACGAAACAACGAGTGAAGTAAGTGTAGCAAACATAAAATAAAACATCGCACAACTACTGCGGAATGCGAAAACCGTGAAACGTTACGGTGAGCAGCGTATTGCCGTCTTTAAAATGTATTTTTCCTGGATTGGGCTAAGCGGAGATACTCAGACGTGTTAACCTGGATACGTTCAATGTAAGACGGGACAGCACTTGTCAAAAATATTTTGATAAAATTAAAGTCGGCACACGTAGATAAAATGTTCTGCTGCCTGAAAAAAGACATTCCGATTATAATATTACTAGACCGAATAGATTCCGTAACTCCTTTATACCGTGGGCTTTATACAAATGTCAGTAAAAAGGCTATTAGTACGTTTTTTTGTGCGGTATCAAATGTATTTCTATTGTATTTGTATGATATTTTGATGAGTTATTTGTAACCTATTTGATATGCCAATCCAACTCAGTTGAGCTGCTAATAAAAGTTGTGTGTAATTATTATGCGCGGTGGAGACTAACATATATGAGTAGACTGAGATATACGCGGAAGAGACAGACTGATATGAATTGACGTAGATGTTAGCGGACGAGCCAATTTTTTTTGAATAGACGTGGATACACGTATACGAGTCAGATTAGTATGAATAGGCGTAGATACACGCGGACGAGGTACAGTTATATGAAGAGATGGAGATACAAGTGGACGAGACAGCTTGAAATGAATAAACGTAGATACATGCGGACGATACAGACTAATATGAATACACGTAGATACACGCGGAAGAGACTGACCTATAAGTAGACATACCCGGGTAAATACATGCGGACGACACAGATTTTTACGTAGAGACGTAGATACATGCGGACGGGGCAAGAAGGGCAAGAAGCGAGCCTATCGCTCGGAATGGCGGAAATGCCCTTACCAAGCGAAAACGTGGCTCGAAAAGGGAAACGATTTAACGAGCCACGTTTTCGCTGGGGTATAGGGGTTTCCGCTCGGTAGACACGTTTTCAATAGGTAAAGGCGTTTTTGCCTTTTCATGCGACTTTTTGACTTTGTGAGCGACGTTTTCGCCCGATAAAAGCGTTTTCGATTTTGCAAGCTACGTTTTAGATCTGTAAACGCGTTTTCGATTTTTCGTGCCACGTTTTCCCTCGATAAACGCGTATACGCCTTTGTGAGCTATGTTTTCGCTCTATAAACGGATTTGGATTTTCGCCTTTGTTAACGATATTTTCGCTCAATAAAATACTTTTCGCCATTCCGACGCACGCAAAGGCGAAAACGCGTTCACCGAGCGAAAACTTGGCTGGCAATGACAATAACGCTTTTACCAACAACAAATCTGAAAAGCTGCCTCGCAAATTCGAAAACGCTTTTACAGAGCGAAAACGTCGCTCGCAAAGGCAAACGCGAAAACGCGTTGATGAAGCTAATACGCGTTTCCCGAACGAAAACGTGTTTTCCGGGCGAAAACGTTGCTCGAAAGCCGAAAACGCTTTTACTGAGCGAAAACGTAGCTCGCACAGGCGAAAACCCCTCTACCGAGCGAAAAATGCTTTAACCGAGCGAATAACGTCACATGCAAATGCGAAAACGATTTAATCGAGCGAAATCGTCGACCGCAAATGCGAAAACGCGTTTTCCGAGCGGAAATGTCGCTCAGTAAACACATTTTTGTCTTTGCGAGGGACGTCTTCGCTCGGTTATGGTGTTTTCGCTCGATAGACGCATTTTCGCCATTGCAAACGTTATTTTCGCTAGGTAAACGCGTTTTCGACTTTGCGATCGAACTTTAAGCTCGGAATGGCGGAAATACCCTTACCGAGCGAAAACGTGGGTCGAAAAGGCAAAAACGTTTTAAACGAACGTTGCCAGTTACTAGAACGAATAGATTCCGTAACTCCTTCATACCGTGGGCTTTTAACAAATGTCAGTAAAAAGGCTATTAATAAGGTATTATTTGCAGTATCAAAAGGTATTACTACTGTATTTGTGTGATATTTTGATGAGATATTTGTAACCTATTTTAATCCAACTCTGTTGTGTTACACACGTACGATAATGACATAAATTGTCTGAGACACGCGCGGAGACAAGACATGAATAGACTGAGATACACGCGGAAGAGACGGACATACCCACACTTTCGCTCAATAAACGCATTTTCGCATTTGCGAACGACGTTTTAACATGATAGTAGCGTTATTGCGACGTTTCCGCTTTTTGCGTGGACTTGTATTCGCTCGATAAAGGCGAGCCACGTTTTCATTTTCTAAACACGAGCGACGTTTTCGCTAGGTACGCGCGTTTTCGCTCCATTAGCCCATTTTTGCTATATAGGCGCGTCTTCGCTCGATAATAAGTGTTTTTACTGGGTAGAGGCGTTTTTGCCTTTGCAAGCGACGTTTTCACTCGGTAAGTGCATTTTTGACGTTGTGAGCCAAATGTTTCGCTCAATAAACGCGTTTTCGTATTTGCGAACGACGTTTTAACACCATAATCGCGTTTACGTTTTCTCTTTCGTGAGGTACATATTACCTGGGAAAACACGTTTTCAACTTTGCGAGCGACACTTTCGCTCGGAAAAGCGTTTTCGCCCGGTAAGACGTTTTGGCTCGGTAAACGTGTTTTTGCCTTTGCGAATGACGCTTTCGTTCGGTTAACGCATTGTCGCCTTTCCAAACGATGTTTTCGATCGGTAAAAGCGTTTTCGTCTTTGCGAGCCACGTTTTCGCTCGCAAAACGCCTTTTCGCCCTATGCGAACGACGTATTCGCTATATAGACGCGTATTCGCTCGGGAAACGCTATTTCGCCTTTGCTTGCGTCGCTTTCTCTCGGTAAAAAGCGTTTCCACCTTTCCGGGGCATGTTTTCCCTCGATAAACACGTTTTCGCCTTTGTCAGCCACCTTTTCGTACGTTTAACGCGTTTGTGCCTTTGCGAGGCACGTTTTCGCTAGGTACAGGTGTTTCCGCTCGGTAGACGCATTTTCGCCTTTTCATGCGACGATTTTGCTCGGTAAGCGCGTTTTCGACTTTGTGAGCGACGTTTTCGCTCGATAAAAACGTTTTGGACTTTGCAAGCGACGTTTTAGATATGTAAGCGCGTTTTCGATTTTCCGTGCCACGTTTTCCCTCGATAAACGCGTACACGTACAAGCGACGTTTTTGCTGGGTAGTCGCGTTTTCGCCTTTGCGAGCGATGTATTCGCCTTTGTTAATATTTTCGCTCAATAAAAAACGTTTTCGCATTTCCGACCCACGCAAAGGCGAAAACGCGTTCACTGAGCGAATACTTGGCTCGCAAAGACAATAAGGGCTTTATCGACAACAAATCTGGCCGACAAAATGAACGAAAAGCCTCGCAAATTCGAAAACGCTTTTACAGAGCGAAAACGCAAACGCAAAAACGCGTTGATGGTGCTAATACGCGTGTTTTCAGAGCGAAAACGTCGCTCGAAGAGCCGAAAACGCTTTTACCGAGCGAAAACGTCGCTCGCACAGGCGAAAACCCGTCTACCGAGCGAAAAATGCGAAAACGATTTAATCGAGCGAAATCGTAAACCGCAAATGCAAAAACGCATTTTTCGAGACGAAATGTCGCTGAGTAAACACATTTTTGCCTTTGCGAGGGACGTCATCGCTCGGTTATGGTGTTTTCGCTCGATAGACGCATTTTCGCCATTGCAAACGTTATTTTTAAGCTCGGCAGAAACGTTATCGCCTTTGCGAGCGGTTTTCGCTCGATAAAGGCATTTTCGCCTTTCCGAGTTACGGTTTCGCTCGGAAAACGTTCGGTAAAAGTAACGGCTTCGCTCGGTAGACGCTTTTTGAACTTTGCGAGCCACATTTGTTGGTGTTTTCGCCTTTGCGAGGAATGTAAATGCGTTTCCGCCTTTGGGAGCCATGGTTTCGCTCGCAAAACGCCTTTTCGCTCTATGCGAGCGACGTTTTCGCTCGATAAACGAATTTTCGCCTTTGCTTGCGTCGTTTCTCTCGGTAAAAAGCGTTTCCGCCTTTCCGGGGCACGTTTTCCCTCGATAAACACGTTTTCACCTTTGTCAGCCACGTTTTCGTTCGGTTAACGCGAGAGAGCCATGTTTTCGCTGGGGTATAGGGGTTTCCGCTCGGTAGACACGTTTTTAATGGGTAAAGGCGTTTTCGCCTTTTCATGCGACGGCTTTGCTCGGTAAGCGCGTTTTCGACTTTGTGAGCGACGTTTTCGCCCGATAAAAGCGTTTTCGATTTTGCAAGCTACGTTTTAGATCTGTAAACGCGTTTTCGATTTTTCGTTGCACGTTTTCCCTCGATAAACGCGTATACGCCTTTGTGAGCTGTTTTCGCTCTATAAACGGATTTTCGCCTTTGTTAACGATATTTTCGCTCAATAAAATACTTTTTCGCCATTCCGACGCACGCAAAGGCGAAAACGCGTTCACGGAGCGAAAACTTGGCTGGCAATGACAATAACCAACAACAAATCCGAAAAGCTACCTCGCAAATTCGAAAACGCTTCTACAGAGCGAAAACGTCGCTCGCAAAGGCATAAACGCAAACGGGAAAACGCGTTGATGGAGCTAATACGCGTTTTCCGAACGAAAACGTGTTTTCCGAGCGAAAACGTTGCTCGAAAAGCCGAAAACGCTTTTACTGAGCAAAAACGAAGCTCGCACACGCGAAAACCCGTCTACCGAGCGAAAAATGCTTTAACCGAGCGAAAACGTCACACGCAAATGCGAAAACGATTTAATCGAGCGAAATCGTCGACCGCAAATGCGAAAACGCGTTTTTCGAGCGGAAATGTCGCTCAGTAAACACATTTTAGTCTTTGCGAGGGACGTCTTCGCTCGGTTATGGTGTTTTCTCTCGATAGACGCATTTTCGCCATTGCAAACGTTATTTTCGCTAGGTAAACGCGTTTTCGACTTTGCGATCGAACTTTAACCTCGGAATGGCGGAAATACCCTTACCGAGCGAAAACGTGGGTCGAAAAGGCAAAAACGTTTTAAGCGAACGTTGCCAGTTACTAGAACGAATAGATTCCGTAACTCCTTCATTCCGTGGGCTTTTAACAAATGTCAGTAAAAAGGCTATTAATAAGGTATTATTTGCGGTATGAAAGGTATTACTACTGTATTTGTGTGATATTTTGATGAGATATTTGTAACCTATTTTAATACCAATCCAACTCTGTTGTGTTACACACGTACGATAATGACATAAATTGTCTGAGACACGCGCGGAGACAAGACATGAATAGACTGAGATACACGCGGAAGAGACAGACATACCCACACTTTCGCTCAATAAACGCATTTTCGCATTTGCGAACGACGTTTTAACATGATAGTAGCGTTATTGCGACGTTTCCGCTTTTTGCGTGGACTGTAGCTCGATAAAGGCGAGCCACGTTTTCATTCTCTAAACGCGAGCGATATTTTCGCTAGGTACGCGCGTTTTCGCTGCATTAGCGCATTTTTGCTATATAGGCGCGTCTTCGCTCGATAATAAGCGTTTTTGCTGGGTAGAGGCGTTTTTGCCTTTGCCAGCGACGTTTTCACTCGGTAAGTGCATTTTCTACGTTGTGAGCCGAATGTTTCGCTCAATAAACGCGTTTTCGCATTTGCAAACGACGTTTCAACACCATAATCGCGTTTACCGCGACGTTTTCTCTTTCGTGAGGTACATATTAGCTCGGTAAACACCTTTTCAACTTTGCGAGCGACACTTTCGCTCGGAAAAGCGTTTTCGCCCGGTAAACGTGTTATGGCCTTAAGTAAGACGTTTTCCCTCGATAAACACGTTTTCACCTTTGTCAGTCACGTTTTCGTTCGGTTAACTCGAGCGAGCCACGTTTTCGCTGGGGTATAGGGGTTTCCGCTCGGTAGACACGTTTTCAATGGGTTTTAGATCTGTAAACGCGTTTTCGATTTTCCGTGCCACGTTTTACCTCGATAAGCGCGTATGTGCCTTTGTGAGCGACGTTTTTGCTGGGTAGTCGTGTTTTCGCCTTTGCGAGCGCTGTTTTCGCTCTATAAACGGATTTTCGCCTTTGTTAGCGACATTTTCCCTCAATAAAATACTTTTTCGCAGTTCCGACGCGCGCAAAGGCGAAAACGCGTTCACCGAGCGAAAACTTGGCTCGCAATGAAAATAACGCCTTTACCAACAACAAATCTGCCTCGCAAAGACGAAAACGCATTTACCGAGCGAAAACGCAAACGCGAAAACGCGTTGATGGAGCTAATACGTGTTTTCCGAACGAAAACGTGTTTTCCGAGCCGAAAACGCTTTTACTGAGCGAAAACGTCGCTCGCACAGGCGAAAACTCGTCTACCGAGCGAAAAATGCTTTAACCGAGCGAAGACGTCACACGCAAATGCGAAAACGATTTAATCGAGCGAAATCGTCGACCGCAAATGCGAATACGCGTTTTCCGAGCGGAAATGTCAGTAAACATATTTTTGTCTTTGCGAGGGAAGTCTTCGCTCGGTTATGGTGTCTTCGCTCGATAGACGCATTTTCGCCATTGCAAACGTTATTTTCGCTCGGCATAGCGTTATCGCCTTTGCGAGCGACGTTTTCGCTCGGTAAAGGCGTTTTCGCCTTTCCGAGTTACGTTTTCGCTCGGGGAACGCGTTTTCGCTCGGTAAACGCGTTTTTCCTTGGTAAACGTTAACAAAGGCGGAAATCCGTTTATGGAGCGAAAACATCGCTCGCAAAGGCGAAAACGCGACTACCCAGCAAAAACATCGCTCGTAAAGATGTATACGCGTTTATCGAGGGAAAACGTGGCACGGAAAATCGAAAACGCGTTTACAGATCTAAAACGTAGCTTGCAAAATCGAAAACGCTTTTATCGGGCGAAAACGTCGCTCACAAAGTCAAAAAGTCGCATGAAAAGGCGAAAACGCCTTTACCTATTGAAAACGTGTCTACCGAGCGGAAACCCCTATACCCCAGCGAAAACGTGGCTCGTTAAAAGCGTTTTCGGCTTTGCGAGCGACGTTTTCGTCCGGAAAACGCGTTTTGGCTCGGTAAAGGCGTTTTCGAGATTGAGAGCGACGTTTTGCGTTTTGGCTCGGTAAAGGCGTTTTCGAGATTGAGAGCGACGTTTTTGTTTTGTTTTGCGAAAACGTCGCTCACAAAGTCGAAAACGCGCTTACCGAGCAAAACCGTCGCATGAAAAGGCGAAAACGCGTTTTCCCATTGAAAACGTGTCTACCGAGCGGAAACACCTATCTATACCCAGCGAAAATGTGGCGCGCAGAGGCCCAAACGCGTTAACCGAACGAAAACGTGGCTGACAAAGGCGAAAACGTGTTTATCGATGGAAAACATGCCCCGGAAAGGCGGAAACGCTTTTTACCGAGAGAAAGCGACGCAAGCAAAGACGAAAAAGCGTTTCCCGAGCGAATACGCGTATATATAGCGAAAACATCGCTCGCATAATGAGTTTGGTAAAACATTATAATATATATAAATATAATATTTACCGAGGTAGACACATTAAGCACACAATAGCACACTTGTTTCCAATGTGGTCCTCATAACGTTTGCAAAGGCGAAAATGCGTTTACCGAGGGTAAAAGCGATAAGCGAGCGAAAACCAGTTAACCGTACGAAAACGTCCCACTCAAAGGCGTAAACAGTCTAACCGAGTCAAAACGTCGGCCAAAAAAAATGTCCCTCGCAAAGTTGAAAACGTGTTTTCCGAGCAAACAGGACGTTCGCAAAGACGAAAAAGCTCTTACCGAACGAAAACGTCGGCCGCAAAGGCCAAAATGTGATTACTGAGCTCGATGGAAGGCGTTTTCGCCTTTGCGGTCGACGATTTCGATCGATTATCTCGTCTTCGCATTTGGGTGTTATGTTTTCGCTTGGTTAACGCATTTTTCGCGCTCGGTTAAAGCGTTTTCGACTGTATTTTCGTTCGGTAACAGCGTTTCACATTTGCGAGTGACTCTTTCGCTTTACGTAAGACCTGTTCGCTCGGGATTCGAGGGATGCGCGTTTTCGCATCTGCGTTTCGCTCGATAAAAGCGTTTTCGGCTTTTCGAGCGACGTTTTTGTCCGGAAGACGCGTTTTGGCTCGGTAAACGCGTTTTCGAGATTGAGAGCGACGTTTTTGTTTTGTAAAAGCGTTTTTGAATTTGCGAGGTAGTTTTCGCTCCGTAAACCGTTTTTTTACTTTCCCAGCCTGGTTTTCTGTCGGTAAAGGCATTATTGTCTTTGCGAGCCAAGTGAACGCATTTTAGCCTTTGCGTGCATCGGAAAGGCGGAAACGTTTTAATCGAGCGAAAATATCCCTTACCGAGCGGAAACGTCGCACCCAAAGGCGAAAACACGTTGACCGAGCGAAAACGTGGCTTAGAAAGGCACAAACGCGTTTGCCGAACGAAAAGGTGGCTTACCGAGTGAAAACATCGCTTGAAAAGGCGAAAACGCGAAAACGCGATTACCGAGCGAAAACGTGTCTATCGAGCGGAAACACCTTTACCGAGTAAATACGGCACAAACGCACTTACCGAGCGAAAGGAACCTCGCAAAGACGAAAATGCGTTCAAAAAAAATCGAGGCTGACAGAGCGAACACGTTGCGATAAACGCGATTGCCGAGTTAAAACTTCGCACGCAAATGTGAAAACGCGTTTACCGAGAGAACATGTCTCCCGCAAAGAAGAAAACGCGTCTACCGAGCGAACCCGTTGTTTACAAAGGCGAAAACACTTTTACCCAACGAAAACCTTGCTCACTCAGGCAGAAACGCGCGTTTTACGCCAACTTTAACCAAGCCGTCACTTTCTTCCCGGGGCAATAATAGACCCATACGTGTGCGTCTCTCAGTGCGGCCAACTACATCAGCCAAGCCAACTGACACCAGAAATGGGACACCGTCACCATCGATGGATCGCTGCGAACCTGGAGTCGCCGTTGTTGTGTCCCCCGCGTCGCCTGCCATTAACAAGAGTGCGAGCAGCCGTATCGCGGTACCGGTCAAATTGGGCATTGTCAACGCTCGCTCAATTTGCAACAAAACTGATGTGTTTACGGATTACGTGACTGAGGTAAACATGGATCTTATAGCCATCACCGAAACATGGTTGAACATTTGTGAAAAAGACAATAAAATCATAAAAGACCTGACCCCTGCCGACTATAAGTTTGTACACCTGCCTCGGAAAGGTCGTCGTGGTGGTGGTGTTGGCTTTGTTTACCGATCGAGTTTCAATGTGGTTGTGAATCGACGTGATGATATGAAATCTTTCGAATTCATGGATGTTGATGTGTCATCATCTGGAAACTCCATGAAGCTTGTTATCATATACCGTCCACCTCCATCGAAAAAGAACAAACATTCGTACGCTGACTTTCTTGTTGAATTTACTGGTTTCATCGAACACTACGCATTGATGACCAGTCGTTTTGCGATTGTCGGCGATTTCAATATCCAATGGGACGTGCCATCCGACAACAATGTGAAACGTTTCGCTGATCTGCTTGAGTCACTCAATATCATTCAACATGTCCACGCTCCAACACACATTGACGGTCACACAATTGATCTGATCCTCACTCCATCCGGAAATCACGGCATCACTTCGACAAAAACAACGTTGCTGCTCTCCGATCACCTGTGGGTGGAATGTCTCGTCGACATGGAGAAGCCGGTCGTTCCGCGGAAAACAATCACGTACCGAAAGTATAAAGCCATTGACAAACTGGCGTTTCGTAATGACATCGCCTCGTCTTTGCCGACCGCGATCTCATCCGGCAAACAAACAACTACTGAACTTGCAAACCATTACAATGTGGTCTTGAGCAAACTTAAGGAGAAGCATGCACCACTACAGACATGTCGCATCGCCGATCGTCCACTGGTACCTTGGTATAATAAGAAGGTTATCAAAGCCAAACAAATTAGACGACAGTGTGAACGGAAGTGGCGTCACACATCGCTTCAAGTACATCGTGAAATCTATAAGACACAATGCGCAAAAGTAAAGAGGACGATCATAAAAGCGAAGTCTGACTACTATACCTCTGAGATAGAACAGTGCGGGTGTGACAATCGGCGACTGTATCGTCTATTAAACGGACTGCTGCAGCGAAGAAACTCCCACTATCTGCCAGTTAACAACAACATCCAAGAACTCGCATCAACATTCTCAACCTTCTTCTCTGCGAAAATTGAGACGATTCGAGCGGCATTACAATCCCGTTCCACCATCCAGCATCATGGGTATCACGACTTGAATTGTTTCCAACTGCGACGACATCAGACATCCACAGTTTGCTCATCAAGTCACCTACAACATCCTGCATGCTTGACCCCTTACCAACATGGCTGTTAAAAGACGTGAGTGATAACGCTGTACCATTCCTAACACAACTCATCAATTCTTCGATAGCATCTGGTGTTGTTCCGTGCTGCCTGAAACACGCCAACGTCACTCCTGTGCCAAAGAAAGCCAATATCGATCAGGATAATATGAACAATTATCGACCAATATCAAACCTACCTTTTGTATCAAAGCTACTCGAGAGATACGTTGCACGCTGCCTGCTTGATCACATGACTGCCAACAATCTCCTTGAAAGACACCAATCAGCGTACAAGTCTCATCACTCCACGGAAACTGCGCTTGTTCTGGTCCAGAATGACATCCTCAGGGCACTTGACCGGCGTTATGGAGTCTTACTCGACATGTCGGCTGCCTTCGCCACGGTCAACCATGAAATACTGCTCAGCCGTTTAGAACATCGCTACGGGATGGCTGGCTCCGTGCTAGCATGGATGCGATCATATCTCACCGATCGGTCGCAGTGTGTGTATCTACAAGGTGGTGCGTCCAGCAAAACGGGCGTCGCTTGTGGCGTACCTCAAGGATCGGTGCTGGGACCTCTGTTATTCTCTGCGTACACAGCTCCTATCGGTGATATCATCAGGAGGCACAATCTCGACTTCCACCTATACGCTGATGATACCCAGCTGTACATCAAATTCGAGATGACAGAAATTAACAGATTGTTGTCATTACGCCGAATTGAACAGTGCATAGACGCTGTTCGTGCATGGATGGGCGACAATCAGCTGAAGATGAATGACGACAAAACGGTCGCACTTGTGCTATCATCACGCAACAATCGAGCGAACCACAACATCACAGTAATCAAAATTGGCGACTGCGACATAACGCCAAGTCAAATATAACGCCGATGTTTCTGCCAGTAGGGCAGAAACATCGGCGTTATATTTGACACGGAAATGTCAATGGTCAGCCACGTTAAACATGTCTGCTGTACATCATACTACCATCTAAGGAACATTGCGTCGATCCGATCATGTCTCACACACAAAGCCGCCGTCCGCATTGTATATTCTCTTGTTATATCGAGAATTGACTACGCCAACTGTCTTCTGTATGATCTTCCACAGTGCCTAATATCTAAGCTACAAAGAGTCCAAAATGCCGCCGCTAGACTAGTGGTCCGCTGCCACAGACGTGAACATATTACACCAGTTCTCATGAAACTACACTGGCTCCCGGTGAAACAACGAGTGCAATACGCAATACTGCTACTGGTGTTTCGCGCACAACATCGACTGGCGCGACCTTACATCACCGACCTACTCGAACAAAGAGCTACGCGGGTGTTACGTTACGTTCAACCACAAACAATGATTTCCACGTGCCGCTTTCTCGCAGCCGATACGGTGACAGAATGTTTTCAGTAGCTGGTCCACGACTGTGGAACACTCTCCCTGCCGATATGAAGAAGACCTGTTGCTTCGTGACGTTTAAAAGACTACTGAAAACCCACCTATTCCGGGCTGTGTATGAAGTGTAGACACTTGTCAGTTTATTTAATTTGTATTTTACTTGTTATCTATTTATTATCTTTTACATGTTTTACATTAATTTTACAAAATGTCGTACTCATTATTTTATTATCAATATACCATTTATTTTAATAATTATCTTTACCTAACTTATTTATTTAATTATTTATTACTATTACTTTTTATACATATTTTAGGTATTTTATTTACCTTAACAAAGTTAATATTATAAATGTACAACACATGTATATATACTCATGTACAGCGCCTCCGAATGGATATTTCCAGATTTATGGCGCTTTATAAATGTTCTTATTATTATTATTATTATTATTATTGATGCGCCAGGGAGCTATGGTGGATAGGCCAGATTGTACAGATATGTTTTTAAATGACGACGGAATTTAGCAATATTTTCAACTGATTTCACGCTAGAAGGAAGCATATTCCATAGAGTAGGCGCACCCACAGCAAAAGCCCTGGTCCCCATATTAGTATTGACCTTTGGTACAAAGAGTAAATCAGAAGTAGATGACCGAAGTTGAATAGGTTTTCTTATAGGAGTAAGCAAAGTATGTAAATACGATGGCTGCTTAGAAGAAAGTGCCTGGTAAGTAATGGTACACATCTTAAACATTATACGATATTGGACAGGCAGCCAATGCAGAGACTTTAGAAGCGGCTTAGAAGGAGTAAAGCGTGGAGACCTAGTCACCACCCTTGCTAAGCAATTTTGAACACGTTGTAGTTTTGTGATATCCTTAATAGCAATATTATGAAAAAGTGAATTACAATAGTCTAATCTACTAGTAACTAATGCAGTTGCAATAGTCTTTGCAACAGAAACAGGCAAATATCGACGAATACGCCGCAAATTACGAATGTGGTAAAAACATGTTCGACAAATTTGAGAAATGTGTTCTCTAAAATTTAATTTATCATCAAAAATTACTCCCAAATTCCTAATCGAAACTGCAGGCATAACATGCTGATTAAGTAAGGGTATAGGAAAAAGAGTCTTAATTTTGTCACGCTGCTGGTGTGTACCAATAATAAGAAACTCAGTTTTATCAGCATTCAGCTTCAATCTACTCTCAGTCATCCAGCAAAAAATGTCATCAATACAAGTTCTAAGCTGCTGTAAAGAACTACATGCATCTGAAGTGGATAATGATATATAAATTTGAGTATCATCTGCATAAAGATGATGGCTCAAATTATGCCTATTAATCACTAGACTCAATGGAGTAGTATACAGTATAAAAAGTAATGGTCCCAAAACTGACCCCTGAGGAACACCACACGAAATATTAAGTGGTGACGAAAAACAATCCCCAATCTTAACTCTCTGGTGTCTACCACTCAGATATGATCTAGACCAGCTTAATGCTATACCAGACACACCATACCACACAGACAAACGATCCATTAGAATAGAATGATTAATCGTATCAAAAGCAGCTGACAAATCAAGTAAGGTGAGTGCAGTAACTCTACCATTGTCCATATATAGAGTGATGTCGTCATGCACTTTTAAGAGAGCAGTCTCTGTAGAATGAAGTTTCTTATATGCAGATTGGAATACATTTCACAAATTATTTGAAGTAATGTGAGATCCAAGGCGTTTTGCTACAACCTTTTCAAGAATTTTAGATATGAAACTCAAATTAGAAACAGGTCTATAATTTTTCAAGTTATCTTTCGACAAAGTTGTCTTTTTAAGTAGTGGATTTACATGCGCCTGTTTAAAATCATCAGGAAAAATACCTGTCCTCAGTGACACATTTACAATATTTGTTATAGTACCAAGTAAGGTAATAGTTGCATGCTTTCAACAATACAGTTGGCATTGGATCTAGATCACAACATTTATTTGGAGAAGACATAATAATTAGCCTTACTTCCTCAGCAGTAGCTGGAGTAAAAGAACAAAGTAGAGAACTTATAAGTCTATTCATATCAGTCAGTCTCGTCCGAGTGTATCTAAGTCTATTCATATCAGTCAGACTCGTCCGCGTTTATCTAAGACTATTCATATATGTCAGTCTGGTCCGCATGTTTCTAAGTCTATTCACTAATGTCAGTCTCGTCCGGGTTTATCTAAGTCTATTCATATAAGTCAGTCTCGTCCGCGTATATCTAAGTCTATGCATATCAGTCAGTCTCAGTCGCGTGTATTTA
>OZ024866.1:12694979-12762479 GCA_964017155.1 Oasisia sp. SBJ-2009
AGTCTCTTCCGCGTGTATCTACGTGTATTCATATTAGTCTGTATCGTCCGCATGTATCTACGTTTATTCATATCAAAATGTCTCGTCCGCTTGTATCTCCATCTATTCATATAACTCTACCTCGTCCGCGTGTATCTACGCCTATTCATACTAATCTGACTCGTATACGTGTATCCACGTGTATTCAAAAACAAATTGGCTCGTCCGCTAACATCTACGTCAATTCATATCACTCAATCTCAATCCGTGTGTCTAAGTCTATTCGTATACGTCTGTCTCGTCCGCGCGTATCTCAGTCTATTCATACAAGTCAGTCTCGTCCTCGTGTATCTATGCCTACAAAAAGCGAAAACGAGGGTGGTGGCGCGAACAGGAAAATTTTAAACGATCCTTAACTAATCTTATTATTTTACTTGTTTTTAACCTGATTTACACTACGGTAAGGTACTTAGTAAGAATTGTTAGTTGGTGTCCCCTGTTTAACCAAAAATAATAAAAATATACACTAATTGTTTCTAAATTTTAAACGTATTCTAGTTTACTTCTATTATCGCCCAGTAAACAAATCGTAACCAAGGTACTGCGACCTGTTAAATGTCATTGAGACTGGTACATAGACATAAAAGTTAAACTAAATTTAGTATAACTCTACATTTTAAAAAACAAAAACATTTCCTGGCTTGGGTCTGCCTAACATGGCCTCATAAACGGTGCTGCTCTTTGTGTGCCCAGTGTAGGCCCTGGGACGAAGACCCTACATTTCCATTTCCAGTACTTCTTCTATACTATATTCCTTTTGTTCCTGTTCTTAGCACATAGCAGTACCATCCATGCTGTTGCACTTCTTGACAATCAGGAACAATACATACATTTTACAGGATGTTTTACCTAAGTGTTGTTTTTCTCGTGATTGCTTTTGCAGAGATTAAAAACAGTACAAATAACCATTGTAAAACCCCACATGAAAGCTTGATAAATAGATCAGTACCAGAAATCTCTCTCATCAAAGCATTATCCATCAACTTGCATCATAAACCAAGGACATCCAGAGCAAACCCCAAAAAATTCCCACAATACTTCATGTTGTATCTTCTTGTTCTGGCAAATGACATTGAACTAAATCCTGGCCCTAGGGCGCCCAAATACCCTTGTGGTGTCTGCCAAAAAGCTGTAACATGGAAACACAAAGCAATTTGTTGTGATACTTGTAACACCTGGTTCCACACACAGTGTGAAAGCATTAGAGACACAATATATGACACAATGCAAAACTCAAATACATCATGGAACTGTCTAAAATGCGGTATGCCAAATTTCAGTAGTACCCTTTTTAATTACGACGACATTGAACATTCTGAAAACATATATCAGCACATCTCAAATTCAAATGACAATTCCATTCAACTTCCGTCAACACCAGCTGGGTTAGGACCCCCACTTCATACATCTTCACCTTCCAGTCAGAGAAAACAGCACAGTTACACCCATATTCCCAAAACAAAAAACCCACTGAGAATCATCAACCTAAACTGTCAATCACTAAAAAACAAGAAAGCCGAATTTTTATCACTCATTGATAGTACAAAACCAGACATAATTATTGGCACAGAATCCTGGCTTAGTAACAGCATATCAGACACTGAATATTTCCCTGACAAATTTAATGTTTATAGAAATGACAGAAATGAAGACCAGAGAGGAGGTGGGGTATTTGTTGCAGTGAGTTCTGACCTGATTAGTGAAGAAGAATTTGAACTAGAGACAGACTGTGAAATTATTTGGATAAAGATCTGCTTAGCTGGTTGTAAACTGCTTCATATATGTGCCTACTATAGACCTAATGTAAATGACGAAAACAGCTTAGAACAGTTCGAAATATCATTAAACAGAGTAAAACAAAACCAACACATATTCATTGGAGGAGATTTCAACTTCCCAGGATGGGATTGGCATAACGAACTGTTAAAATCAAACTGCCAAAATGTATCGCTACATGAAAAATTCCGAAACATTCTTGATGACTTTGGCCTTATACAAATTATACATAAACCAACAAGAGGAGATAACACCCTGGACCTAATGATAACAAACAATCCTACTAAGATAAACCGAACAGAGGTACTACCAGGAATTTCAGACCATGACTGTTGCTACACAGAACTAGACATAAACCCAATGAAACAGAAACAGAAACCGAGAAAGATTCCCCTTTTCAATAAGGCGGACTGGGAAAATTTCAGACAACAAATGAGAGAAGTAAACAAAACTCTTCAAAATTGCTATGAACAAAACAGTGCAAATACATTATGGTGTACTTTTCGGGATACCATTGTCAAAGGAGCTGAAATGTACATACCATCCAGAATGACTAAACGTAGGGATGGATACCCTTGGATAACACAAACATTAAAGAAACTTATGAGGAAAAGGGACAGAATGTATAAAAATCACAAGCACACTCCAAAATACAAAGACCTAAAACGAACTATACAGCAACAACTAAGATCTGCCTACTGGAACTATGTAAATGAGATTGTCACCTCTACTGATGATGGTACTCAAAAACCAAGTTATGCTAAGAAATTTTGGACGTACATGAAACACTGCCGTACAGACCACACAGGGGTATCACCACTCAGACAAAATGGAATCCTACATTCAAACCCCACAGCCAAAGCAGAGATACTAAATCAACAGTTCCAGTCAGTCTTTACAGATGACCAATCTCCTCAAGAAACCAATCTATACAATTCAACTCTACCAGAAATGCCAGACATAGAAATTACAGAAACTGGTGTACTAAAACTCCTGCAAAATCTTAAACCCTATAAAGCCCAAGGACCAGACAACATCCACCCAAGAATTCTAAAAGAGTTAGCTGTTGAAATTACCCCATCACTTACCTTAATCTTTCGGACATCATATGAAACAGAAGAAGTCCCCAAAGACTGGTTAAAAGCAAATGTCTCACCTATCTTCAAACATGGCCAAAAATACCTTACTTCCAATTACAGACCCATCTCCTTGACATGTATAGCATCTAAATTAATGGAACATATCTTAGTTAGTAATATAATGAAACATGCACAGTCACACAACATCCTTTACGACCTTCAACATGGCTTTCGATCTCGTGTGTCATGTGAGACACAACTCATCCAGTTCACAAACGACCTAGTCACAAATATGCAATCTGGCGCACAAACGGATGTCATAGTGATGGACTTTTCTAAAGCATTTGATAAGGTCAGCCATACCAAACTAGTTGACAAACTCCATCACTATGGCATCCAAGGCAAAACAAATTCCTGGGTTAAAGCATTCTTAACCGATCGATCACAAAGAGTACTGATAGAGGGCGAGGCTTCTTCTGAAGTCCTTGTAACATCAGGAGTCCCTCAAGGTTCTGTACTTGGTCCCTGCCTATTCCTTTTTTACATTAACGACATTCCAGACAATATTACTTCTACAGTTAGACTCTTTGCTGATGACACCATAATGTATATAGCTCTTAAGCCTAAGATAAACACAGCTGCACTCCAGGAAGACCTTAACACACTCGACAAATGGACACACAAATGGAAAATGAGTTTCAACCTTGAAAAGTGCCATGTCATCCCTGTTACAAGAAATAAAACTATCACTAAAACCCAGTACATTCTCCACGGACAACCACTTCAAACTGTTTCACAAGCTAAATATCTTGGCCTAACCATAACATCTGACCTTCGGTGGAATGCCCACATAAATAGCATCTCTTCAAAAGCAAATAGATCATTAGGCTTCCTCCGCAGAAATCTAAAAGTATCATCAATCCAAATAAAAACTCTTGCTTATTTCACCTTTGTTAGACCTATCCTGGAAAATAGCTGTACTGTCTGGGACCCTTACACCGCTACACAAATAAATAAACTTGAAATGATACAACGCCGAGCAGCTCGATATGTTTTACATCGCCACCATAATACGTCAAGTGTCACCAATATGCTCCAGTCATTAGGCTGGAGATCCCTAGCAGACCGTAGAAAAGATGCAAAACTATGCATGTTATATAAAATACCAAATGACCTAGTGGGCATACCTGCAAATAAATATCTAATTCCTTCAAACACAGTCACTAGAAAGCAACATTCATTGTCTTACGTTATCCCTCACTCCAGATGTAACTACCACTTGTATTCTTTTTTCCCAAATACCATTCGACTTTGGAACTCCCTCCCCCAACATATTGTAAATAAAAACAGCCTTGATTCTTTTAAGAGCAATATCCAGACTTTCCTTTTTTTTTTTTTTTTTTTTTGCACGCATTACTTTTACATGCACAAATTACGGCTCTGATACACTGCAATGCACCCAAAACGAAAAAAAATATATATATACATATATATATATATATTTCTGATTTTTCCTGTTCGCCCGCCTGTATCTTCAGCATGTTGAAGCTAGGCGGTACTCGGAAGAAGATATATAACTCAGTCTCGTCTGCGTGTATCTACGTCTATTCATTTGAGTCTGTCTGGTCCGAGTGTATTGCTGTCTATTCATATAAATTAGTTTCGTCCGCGTGTATCTCAGTCTATTCATTTCAGTCTGTCTCCTCCGCGCGTTTCTCAGACAATTTATGTCATTCTCGAACGTGCGTAACACGTTTATTAGCAACTCAACAGAGTTGGATTGGTATTACAATAGGTTAGAAATATCTTATCAAAATATCATACAAATACAATAGAAATACAATAATATAAAGCCCACGGTTATATATTAGTTACGGAATCCATTCGTTCTAGTAATATTATACTCGGAATGTCTTTTGAGGCAGCACAACATTTTATCTAAGTGTGCCGACTTTAATTTTATCAAAATATTTTTGACAAGTGCTCTCCCGTCTTACATTCAAAGTATCCAGGTTAACACGTCTGAGTATCTCCGCGTAACCCAATCCAGGAAAAATACATTTTAAAGCCCTTTTTTGTATAACTTCTATTTCGAAGGCAATACCCTGCTCACCGTGATGGTTGGCTTCACGGTTTTCGCATTCCGCAGTAGGTGTGCGATGTTTTCTTTTATGTTTGCTACACTTACTTCACTCGTTGTTTCGTGAGTTCCTCTGTCGATGAAAATTTCGTCGATTGTTTCCGTATTAGCCGCGTCATCGATCATTTGTTAGATATCGGCGAGAATGGCGCCTGAGGTCTTTCGAATATTGATAGGATTGCCAATGGACGTTTTATCAACGCGTACATCACGTAGCAGGCAGTGTCACTGCCTGTGGTCACCCATCGTTGGCGTCGGCGTCGCTTGCTTGTCGCTATATCTTATCGCAGACCTCGTATTTCTTGGTTCTGTTCACCCATCAAGAAGACAAACTGTTGGTTCGATCGTTCGAGTTTGACGAACAGCGACTCGAGGTGGGACGTCTTCTCGAGTAGACGCTCCACGAATGTCGGTAGCATAAGACATGACGCGCAGGACCAAATGCCTATAATGTCCTTATCGACTTCACCGCAACACTCCGGGTGCACCCACGCCTGGCACACATGACATTGATCCATTTGATGGTTGTCCTTGCCGTTGAGTATGCAGGTGTTCACGCTGTATTTCCAGTTGTCTGCGTCCTTATCTTTCGCAGCTTTCCGGCGCGCTTTTCTTGACTTGTCACTCACCGGGCCACAAATGACGTTTATTGGCGGCAGATGTACCGGTAGTTCAGGTGATCCGCAACAGTTTTCACCTGAACTGTTAGCCAGCGGGCAAAAGTCGTTGTCCACGGTTGTTCAGGCGGAAACGGTAAAATTGGCTAGAGCTAAGCTGATGTTATTGCTTTTAACTATTGTTCGTTTACCTGGTAGAGTCACCCGTTCGGCGATTAAAGGCCAAAACATCCAGCTAAATATTAAAATACTTAAAATCTTTCACATCGGCTCGGCCTAATGAAAGTTGTCATGTAAACGTGTATTCGTAAGGTGAACACAATGTATGTGATCATAAGAGTCACTATTAAGACCGATTAAAATTGGCAGAAATACTTAATTGAAACTTGCACTTCGTAAATACGTCTAGCACTTGCAGTGGGTTGGATCATTTATCTACATCTATTTATATAAGTCTGTCTCGTCCGCGTTTTCTACATCTATTCATATAATTCAGTTTCGTCCGCGTGTATCTCAGTGTGTTGATATTAGTCTGTATCGACCGCGTGTATATACGTCTATTCATATCAATCTGTCTCATCCGCGTGTATCTACATCTATTCATATAATCAGCCTAGTCCGCATGTTTCTAAGTCTATTCTTATCAGTCTGACTCGTCCGCCTGTTTCTACGTCAATTCATATAAGTCAGAATCGTCCGCGAGTATCTAGATATATTCAGATCAGCGGTCTCGTTCGCGTGTATCTAAATCTATTCATATAAATCAGTCTCGTCAGCGTGTATATAAGTCTATTCATATCAGTCAGTCTCGTCCGAGTGTATCTAAGTATATTCATATCAGTCAGACTCGTCCGCGTTTATCTAAGACTATTCATATATGTCAGTCTGGTCCGCGTGTTTCTAAGTCTATTCACCAAGTCAGTCTCGTCCGGGTTTATCTAAGTCTATTCATATAAGTCAGTCTCTTCCGCGTGTATCCTAGTCTATTGATATAACTCTCGTCTCGTTCGAGTGCATCCACGTGTCTTTGAATAAGTCTGTACCGTCCGCGTGTATCTATGTTTATTCATACATGTCCGTCTTATCCACGTGTATCTACAAGTCTTCATATCCGCCAGTATCGTCCTCGTGTATCTACGTATATTCATATTAGTCTGTCTCGTCCTCGTGTATCTACGGTAATACATATAAGTCAGTCTCGTCCGCGGGTACCAAAGTCTATTCATGAAAATACGTCTTATCTGCGTTTTTCTAAGTCTATTCATATAAGTCAGTCTCGTCCGCGTGTATCTAAGTCTATTTATATCAGTCTGTCTCGTCCGCGTGTATCTACGTCCATTCATATAAATATATCTCACACGCCTGTATCTACTTGTATTGACACAAGTCTTGTATCGTCCGCGTTTACCTGTCAATTCATTTAAGTCAGTCTCGTCCGCGTGTATCTTAATCTATTCATATCAGCAGTCTCGTCCGCGCGTACATAAATATATTCACATAAGTCAGTCTCGTGCACGTGTATCTAAGTGTGTTCATATAAATAAATCTCTTCCTGCGGGTCTGAGTCTATTCATATAAGTAAGTGTCGTCCGCGTTTATCTAAGTCTTTTCACATCAGTCAGTCTCTTCAGTGTGTATCTACGTCTCTTCATATATCGTCCGCGTGTATCCATGTTTATTGATATAAGTCTGTCTTTTCCGCGAGTATCTACGTCTATTCATACACGTCAGTCTCGTCTGCTTCTATCTATGTATATTCATATAACTCTGTCTCGTACGCATGTATCTTAGTCTATTCATATCAGTCAGTCTACTCCGCCTTTATTTAAGTCTATTCATTCATGTCAGTCGCGTCCGCGTGTATCTAAGTCTGTATTTCCATATAAATCTGTCTGGTCTGCGTGTATCTACGTTTACTCGTATCAGTCAGTCTTGTCCGCGTGTATCTACGTCTATTCATATATGTCTGTTTTGTTCGCTTGTGTCTCGTATATATAAAATAAATCTGTCTCGTCCACGTGCATCTACGTCTATTCATAGAAGTGTGTCTCTTCCGCATGTATCTACGTCTCTACGTAAAAATCTGTGTCGTCCGCATGTATTTACCCGGGTATGTCTATTTATAGGCCAGTCTCTTCCGCGTGTATCTACGTGTATTCATAGTCTGTATCGTCCGCATGTATCTTCGTTTATTCATATCAAAATGTCTCGTCCGCTTGTATCTCCATCTATTCATATAACTCTACCTCGTCCGCGTGTACCTACGCCTATTCATACCAATCTGTGGCGTATACGTGTATCCACGTCTATTCAAAAAATCTGGCTCGTCCGCTAACATCTACGTCAATTCATATCACTCAATCTCAATCCGTGTGTCTAAGTCTATTCGTATACGTCTGTCTCGTCCGCGCGTATCTCAGTCTATTCATACAAGTCAGTCTCGTCCTCGTGTATCTATGCCTACATATATAACTCAGTCTCGGCTGCGTGTATCTACGTCTATTCATTTAAATCTGTCTGCTCCGAGTGTATTGCTGTCTATTCATATAAATTAGTTTCGTCCGCGTGTATCTACGTCTATTCACATCAGTCTGTCTCGTCCGCGCGTATTTCAGTCTATTCATGTCAGACTCGTTCGCGTGTATCTACATTGATTTATATAAGTCTGTATCGTCCGCGTGTATCTACGTTTATTCATATAAGTCTGTCTCTTCCACGTATATCTCAGTCTATTCATATAAGTCAGTCTCGTCCTCGTGTATCTATGTCTACATGTATAACTCAGTCTCGGCTGCGTGTATCTACGTCTGTTGATATTAGTTTGTATCGACCGCGTGTATCTACGTCTATTCATATCAATCTGTCTCATCCGCGTGTGTCTACATCTATTCATATAATCTGCCTCGTCCGCATGTTTCTAAGTCTATTCTTATAAGTCTGACTCGTCCGCCTGTTTCTTCGTCAATTCATATAAGTCAGATTGGTCCGCGGGAATCTACATCTATTCAGATCAACAGTCTCGTTCGCGTGTATCTAAATCTATTCATATACGTCATTCTCTTCAGCGTGTATCTAAGTCTATTCATATAAGACGGTCTCGTCCGCGTGTATCTACATCTATTGATATCAGTCTGTCCCGTCCGCCTGTATCTACGTCTATTCATATATGCCAGTCTGGTCCACGTGTATCTAAGTCTATTCACCAAAGTCAGTCTCGTCCGGGTTTATGTAAGTTTATTCATATAAGTCAGTCTCGTCCGGGTTTATCTAAGTCTATTCATATAAGTCAGTCTCGTCCGCGGATATATAGGTCTGCATATCAGTCAGTCTCAGTCGCGTGTATTGAAGTCTATTCCTACCAGTCAGTCTCTTCCGCGTGTAACCAAGTCTATTGATATAACTCTCGTCTCGTCCGAGTGTATCTACGTGTCTTTTTATAAGTCTGTACCGTCCGCGTGTATCTTTGTTTATTCATACATGTCCGTCTTTTCCACGTTTATCTACATCTATTCATATTCGTCAGTATCGTCCTTGTGTATCTACGTATATTGATATTAGTCTGTCTCGTCCTCGTGTATCTACGGTAATACATATAAGTTAGTCTCGTCCGCGGGTACCTAAGTCTATTCATGAAAATACGTCTTATCTGCGTTTTTGGAAGTCTATTCATATAAGTCAGTCTCGTCCGCGTGTATCTAAGTCTATTCTTAGAAATCAGTCTCAGTCGCGTGTATTTAAGTGTGTTCATACAAGTCAGTCTCTTTCGCATGTATCTAAGTCTATTTATATCAGTCTGTCTCGTCCGCGTGTATCTACGTCCATTCATATAAATATATCTCACACGCCTGTATCTACTTGTATTGACACAAGTCTTGTATCGGCCGCGTTTACCTGTCGATTCGTTTAAGTCAGTCTCGTCCGCGTGTATCTTAATCTATTCATATCAGCAGTCTCGTCCGCGTGTATCTAAGTCTATTCACATAAGTCAGTCTCGTGCACGTGTATCTAAGTGTGTTCATATAAATAAATATTTTCCCGTGTGTCTGAGTCTATTCATATAAGTCAGTGTCGTCCGCGTTTATCTAAGTCTTTTCACATCAGTCAGTCTCTTCAGCGTGTATCTACGTCTCTTCATATATCGTCCGTGTGTATCCATGTTTATTCATATAAGTCTGTCTTTTCCGCGAGTATCTACGTCTATTCATACACGTCAGTCTCGTCTGCTTGTATCTATGTATATTCATATAACTCTGTCCCGTCCGCATGTATCTAAGTCTATTCATATCAGTCAGTCTACTCCGCCTTTATATAAGTCTATTCATTCATGTCAGTCGCGTCCGCGTGTATCTAAGTCTGTCTTTCCATATAAATCTGTCTCGTCTGCGTGTATCTACGTGTACTCGTATCAGTCAGTCTGGTCCGCGTGTATCTGCGTCTATTCATATTTGTCTGTCTTGTCCGCTTGTGTCTCGTATATATAAAATAAGTCTGTCTCGTCCACGTGCATCTACGTCTATTCATAGAAGTGTGTCTCTTCCGCATGTATCTACGTCTCTACGTAAAAATCTGTGTCGTCCGCATGTATTTACCCGGGTATGTCTATTTATAGGTCAGTCTCTTCCGAGTGTATCTACGTGTATTCATATTAGTCTGTATCGTCCGCATGTATCTACGTTTATTCATATCAAAATGTCTCGTCCGCTTGTATCTCCATCTATTCTCTACCTACCTCGTCCGCGTGTATCTACGCCTATTCATACCAATCTGACTCGTATACGTGTATCCACGTCTATTCAAAAAATCTGGCTCGTCCGCTAACATCTACGTCAATTCATATCACTCAATCTCAATCCGTGTGTCTAAGTCTATTCGTATACGTCTGTCTCTTCCGCGCGTATCTCAGTCTATTCATACAAGTCAGTCTCGTCCTCGTGGATCTATGCCTACATATATAACTCAGTCTCGTCTGCGTGTATCTACGTCTATTCATTTGAGTCTGTCTGGTCCGAGTGTATTGCTGTCTATTCATATAAATTAGTTTCGTCCGCGTGTATCTACGTCTATTCATATCAGTCTATATCTACGTCTGTTCATTTGAGTCTGTCTCGTCCGCGCGTATTTCAGTCTATTCATGTCAGACTCGTCCGCGTGTATCTACATTGATTTATATAAGTCTGTATGGTCCGCGTGTATCTACGTCTATTCATATAACTATGTCTCTTCCGCGTATATCTCAATATATTCATATAAGTCTGTCTCCACCGCGCGTGTCTCAGATAATTCATGTGTCATTCTCGTCCGCGTGTAATAATTACACACAACTCAACTGAGTTGGATTGGCATATTACAATAGGTTACAAATAACTCATCAAAATATCATACAAATACAATAGAAATACATTTGATACCGCAAAAAAAAAGTACTAATAGCCTTTTTACTGACATTTGTATAAAGCCCACGGTATAAATGAGTTACGGAGTCTAATCGTTCTAGTAATATTATAATCGGAATGTCTTTTTTCAGGCAGCAGAACATTTTATCTAAGTGTGCCGACTTTAATTTTATCAAAATATGTTTGACAAGTGCTGTCCCGTCTTACATTCAACGTATCCAGGTTAACACGTCTGAGTATCTCCGCGTAACCCAATCCAGGAAAAATACATTTTAAAGCCCTTTTTTGTATCACTTCTTTTTCGACGGCAATACGCTGCACACCGTGATGGTTGGCTTCACGGTTTTCGCATTCCGCAGTAGTTGTGCGATGTTTTCTTTTATGTTTGCTACACTTACTTCACTCGTTGTTTCTTGAGTTCCTCTGTCGATGAACATTTCGTCGATTGTTTCAGTATTACCCGCGTCATCGATTACTTGTTCGATATCGGCGAGAATGGCGCCTGAGTTCTTTCGAATCTTGATAGGATTGCCAATGGGCGTTTTATCAACGCGTACATCACGTAGCAGGCAGTGTCACTGCCTGTGGTCACCCATCGTTGGCGTCGGCGTCGCTTGCTTGTCGCTATATCTTATCGCAGACCTCGTATTTCTTGGTTCTGTTCACCCATCAAGGAGACAAACTGTTGGTTCGATCGTTCGAGTTTGACGAACAGCGACTCGAGGTGGGACGTCTTCTCGAGTAAACGCTCCACGAATGTCGGTAGCATAAGACATGACGCGCAGGACCAAATGCCTATAATGTCCTTATCGACTTCACCGCAACACTCCGGGTGCACCCACGCCTGACACACATGACATTGATCCATTTGATGGTTGTCCTTGCCGTTGAGTATGCAGGTCTTCACGCTGTATTTCCAGTTGTCTGCGTCCTTATCTTTCGCAGCTTTTCGGCGCGCTTTTCTTGACTTGTCACTCACCGGGCCACAACTGACGTTTATTGGCAGCAGATGTACCGGTAGTTCAGGTGATCCGCAACAGTTTTCACCTGAACTTTTAGCCAGCGGGCAAAAGTCGTTGTCCACGGTTGTTCAGGCGGAACCGGTAAAATTGGCTACAGCTAAGCTGATGTTATTGCTTTTAACTATTGTTCGTTTACCTGGTAGAGTCACCCGTTCGGCGATAAAAGGCCAAAACATCCAGCTAAATATTAAAATACTTAAAATCTTTCACATCGGCTCGGCCTAATGAAAATTGTCATGTAAACGTGTATTCGTAAGGTGATCAACACCTATGTGATCATAAGAGTCACTATTAAGACCGATTAAAATTGGCAGAAATACTTAATTGAAACTTGTACTTCGTAAATACGTCTAGCACTTGCAGTGGGTTGGATCATTTATCTATAATAATAATAATAATAATTAGTTAACTTCTATTGCGCCTATATCCTTAGAAACCAAGCTCAGTGGCGCATCAAAACAAAAAGGATTAATCGATCTCATAGTCGGTAAACAAATCAAGTTGTCATCAGATTGATTGATGCGCCAGGGAGCTATGGTGGATAGGCCAGATTGTACAGATATGTTTTTAAATGACGACGGAATTTAGCAATATTTTCAACTGATTTCACGCTAGAAGGAAGCATATTCCATAGAGTAGGCGCACCCACAGCAAAAGCCCTGGTCCCCATATTAGTATTGACCTTTGGTACAAAGAGTAAATCAGAAGTAGATAACCGAAGTTGAATAGGTTTTCTTATAGGAGTAAGCAAAGTATGTAAATACGATGGCTGCTTAGAAGAAAGTGCCTGGTAAGTAATGGTACACATCTTAAACATTATACGATATTGGACAGGCAGCCAATGCAGAGACTTTAGAAGCGGCTTAGAAGGAGTAAAGCGTGGAGACCTAGTCACCACCCTTGCTAAGCAATTTTGAACACGTTGTAGTTTTGTGATATCCTTAATAGCAATATTATGAAAAAGTGAATTACAATAGTCTAATCTACTAGTAACTAATGCAGTTGCAATAGTCTTTGCAACAGAAACAGGCAAATATCGACGAATACGCCGCAAATCACGAATGTGGTAAAAACATGTTCGACAAATTTGAGAAATGTGTTCTCTAAAATGTAATTTATCATCAAAAATTACTCCCAAATTCCTAGTCGAAACTGCAGGCATAACATGCTGATTAAGTAAGGGTATAGGAAAAAGAGTCTTAATTTTGTCACGCTGCCGGTGTGTACCAATAATAAGAAACTCAGTTTTATCAGCATTCAGCTTCAATCTACTCTCAGTCATCCAGCAAAAAATGTCATCAATACAAGTTCTAAGCTGCTTGCATCTGAAGTGGATAATGATATATAAATTTGAGTATCATCTGCATAAAGATGATGGCTCAAATGATGCCTATTAATCACTAGACTCAATGGAGTAGTATACAGTGTAAAAAGTAATGGTCCCAAAACTGACCCCTGAGGAACACCACATGAAATATTAAGTGGTGACGAAAAAACAATCCCCAATCTTAACTCTCTGGTGTCTACCACTCAGATATGATCTAAACCAGCTTAATGCTATACCAGACCCACCATACCACACAGACAAACGATCCATTAGAATAGAATGATTAATCGTATCAAAAGCAGCTGACAAATCAAGTAAGGTGAGTGCAGTAACTCTACCATTGTCCATATTTAGAGTGATGTCGTTATGCACTTTTAAGAGAGCAGTCTCTGTAGAATGAAGTTTCTTATATGCAGATTGGAATATATTTGACAAATTATTTGAAGTAATGTGAGATCCAAGGCGTTTTGCTACAACCTTTTCAAGAATTTTAGATATGAAGCTCAAATTAGAAACAGGTCTATAATTTTTCAAGTTATCTTTCGACAAAGTTGTCTTTTTAAGTAATGGATTTACATGCGCCTGTTTAAAATCATCAGGAAAAATACCTGTCCTCATTGACACATTTACAATATTTGTTATAGTACCAAGTAAGGTGTCAATGCATGCTTTCAACAATACAGTTGGCATTGGATCCAGATCACAAAATTTATTTGGAGAAGACATAATAATTTGCCTTACTTCCTCAGCAGTAGCTGGAGTAAAAGAAGAAAGTAGAGAACTTATCGGTGGAGGCTGAACTTCTACTTTGTTTAACATATGAACAGGAAAGGAAGACTGTATACGGGTAATTTTATCCTTAAAATAACCTGAAAATAGATCACATAGAGAACATAATGAATTATGTTTTGGCAGAGAAGGGGCAGCCCGTCTGTGTAGGATTTTATTAATGCAACTCCATAACTGGTGAGAATTTTCAGAGTTACTTGAAACCATGTTAGTGAAATATTCAGATTTAGCTTTTGCCATTTGTCTATTGTAAAGATGACACTGTTTAGAATAACGTGACCTATCAAGTGATGAGCGTGTTTTACGCCAAACACGTTCAAGATAACGACGTCTCCTTTTAGATAATGACATTTCGGATGTCATCCAAGGAGAAGGTGATTGTTTTGAAATATATTTATAAGCAAGTGGAGCATGTTTATCAAGTAGTGTCTTAAGGACATCACAAAATTGTCTATATATATCACACTCATGAACTGCTGGACTTATAAACAAATCTGAATTTAAAATATCATCATTGAAGGCAGTAATATCTATTTTATGTATAGGCCTATAGGAATTTTTTTTCTTCAATATCAATGGTGTTGTAAACATGTTAATATCAACAATTACAGTATGATGGTCTGACAACCCATCTGAAACAGAAGTTTTTTTAATATTATTACAACCTGAATGAGTTATTATAAGATCAAGCCAATGGCCATGTATATGTGTCGAAAAGTTTACATGTTGTTTTAAATCAAAGGATGTTAGAATATCATCAAACATTGTAGTAACTGAAGAATGTATATCCAAATGAAGATTAAAATCACCAAGAATATAAAGTTCTGAATAATTAATAGCTACATTTTCTAACAGATCTTGAAAGTCCTCAAAGAAATTTGCTGGGTGTCCTGGAGGACGATAAATACAAACAAAAAATGCAGAAAAAGAAGAATCTGAAATTTCAGCACACATAGATTCAAAACTAGAATAATCTGGGTTAGAATGTAATTTAACTTTGAAATGGTCAGATACTAAAAAGCCGATGCCACCACCACGTCCTATTAAACGTGGTCGATGGTAAAAGGTATAGCCTAACGGAGAAATTTCAGCAATGCAAGAAGCAGTATCACATGGTCTAAGCCATGTTTCAGTAACAGCAAGAATATTAATTTTTTTTGAAACTAACAAATCACAGAGTGGAGCACTTTTATCACGTACATATCTTACATTTGTAGTTGCCAGTCGGATATTTCTTTTAATAGGCCCAGGATTTAAACTAACATCTCCTGCCAGTAATAAAAGTATAGCTAATTTTAATGTTGGTGTACAGCGAGGCATTGGTAGTAACTTTCTATTAAAACAAACATTTAGACATGGCAAGCTATTCAACATTGAAATCGAGTAATGTATTTTTATGTTATTGGGAAAAAATACATTAAAATTATTAGTTTTAAACGATTGGCATAAAACTACATTTTTATCCCTAACAGCAACAGAGCATGACAAGCAAAAAACACATACTAAGAATAATGGTGACATATCTAGTATTTTAATTATCTACATCTATTTATATAAGTCTGTCTCGTCCGCGTTTTCTACATCTATTCATATAATTCAGTTTCGTCCGCGTGTATCTCAGTGTGTTGATACTAGTCTGTATCGACCGCGTGTATCTACGTCTATTCATATCAATCTGTCTAATCCGCGTGTATCTACATCTATTCATATAATCAGCCTCGTCCGCATGTTTCTAAGTCTATTCTTATCAGTCTGACTCGTCCGCCTGTTTCTACGTCAATTCATATAAGTCAGACTCGTCCGCGAGTATCTAGATATATTCAGATCAGCGGTCTCGTTCGCGTGTATCTAAATCTATTCATATAAATCAGTCTCGTCAGCGTGTATCTAAGTCTTATTCACATCAGTCAATCTCGTCCGAGTGTATCTAAGTCTATTCATATCAGTCAGACTCGTCCGCGTTTATCTAAGACTATTCATATATGTCAGTCTGGTCCGCGTGTTTCTAAGTCTATTCACCAATGTCAGTCTCGTCCGGGTTTATGTAAGTATATTCATATAAGTCAGTCTCGTCCGGGTTTATCTAAGTCTATTCATATAAGTCAGTCTCGTCCGCGTATACCTAAGTCTATGCATATCAGTCAGTCTCAGTCGCGTGTATTTAAGTCTATTCCTACCAGTCAGTCTCTTCCGCGTGTATCCAAGTCTATTGATATAACTCTCGTCTCGTCCGAGTGTATCTACGTGTTTTTGTATAAGTCTGTACCGTCCGCGTGTATCTATGTTTATTCATACATGTCCGCCTTATCCACGTGTATTTACATCTATTCATATACGTCAGTATATCATCCTCGTGTATCTACGTATATTCATACAAGTCAGTCTCTTCCGCATGTATCTAAGTATATTTATATCAGTCAGTCTCGTCCGCGTGTATCTACGTCCATTCATATAAATATATCTCACACGCCTGTATCTACTTGTATTGACATAAGTGTTGTATCGTCCGCGTTTACCTGTCAATTCATTTAAGTCAGTCTCGTCCGTGTCTATCTTAATCTATTCATATCAGCAGTCTCGTCCCCGTGTATCTAAGTCTATTCACATAAGTCATTCTCGTGCGCGTGTATCTAAGTGTGTTCATATAAATCACTGTCTTCCCGTGTGTCTGAGTCTATTCATATAATTCAGTTTCGTCCGCGTGTATCTCAGTGTGTTGATATTAGTCTGTATCGACCGCGTGTATCTACGTATATTCGTATCAATCTGTCTCATCCGCGTGTATCTACATCTATTCATATAATCAGCCTCGTCCGCATGTTTTTAAGTCTATTCTTATCAGTCTGACTCGTCCGCCTGTTTCTACGTCAATTCATATAAGTCAGACTCGTCCGCGAGTATCTAGATATATCAGCGGTCTCGTTCGCGTGTATCTAAATCTATTCATATAAATCAGTCTCGTCAGCGTGTATATAAGTCTATTCATATCAGTCAGTCTCGTCCGAGTGTATCTAAGTTTATTCATATCAGTCAGATTCGTCCGCGTTTATCTAAGACTATTCATATATGTCAGTCTGGTCCGCGTGTTTCTAAGTCTATTCACCAATGTCAGTCTCGTCCGGGTTTATCTAAGTATATTCATATAAGTCAGTCTCGTCCTCGTGTATCTATGCCTACATATATAACTCAGTCTCGGCTGCGTGTATCTACGTCTATTCATTTGAGTCTGTCTGCTCCGAGTGTATTGCTGTCTATTCATATAAATTAGTTTCGTCCGCGTGTATCTACGTCTATTCATATCAGTCTGTCTCGTCCGCGCGTATTTCAGTCTATTCATGTCAGACTCGTCCGCGTGTATCTACATTGATTTATATAAGTCTGTATCGTCCGCGTGTATCTACGTTTATTCATATAAGTCTGTCTCTTCCGCGTATATTTCAGTCTATTCATATAAGTCAGTCTCGTCCTCGTGTATCTATGTCTACATGTATAACTCAGTCTCGTCTGCGTGTATCTACGTCTGTTCATTTGAGTCTGTCTGGTCCGCGCGTATTTCAGTCTATTCATGTCAGACTCGTCCGTGTGTATCTACATAGATTTATATAAGTGTTTATCGTCCGTGTGTATCTACGTCTATTCATATGTCTGTCTCTTCGGCGTATATCTCAGTATATTCATATAAGTCAGTCTCCACCGCGCGTGTCTCAGATAATTCATGTGTCATTCTCGTCCGCGTGTAATAATTACACACAACTCAACTGAGTTGGATTGGCATATTACAATAGGTTACAAATAACTCCTCAAAATATCATACAAATACAATAGAAATACATTTGATACCGCACAAAAAAACGTACTAATAGCCTTTTTACTGACATTTGTATAAAGCCCACGGTATAAAGGAGTTACGGAATCTATTCGTTCTAGAAATATTATAATCGGAATGTCTTTTTTCAGGCAGCAGAGCATTTTATCTACGTGTGCCGACTTTAATTTTATCAAAATATTTTTGACAAGTGCTGTCCCGTCTTACATTCAACGTATCCAGGTTAACACGTCTGAGTATCTCCGCGTAACCCAATCCAGGAAAAATACATTTTAAAGCCCTTTTTTTGTATAACTTCTATTTCGACGGCAATACGCTGCTCACCGTGATGGTTGGCTTCACGGTTTTCGCATTCCGCAGTAGTTGTGCGATGTTTTCTTTTATGTTTGCTACACTTACTTCACTCGTTGTTTCGTGAGTTCCTCTGTCGATGAAAATTTCGTCGATTGTTTCCGTATTAGCCGCGTCATCGATCATTTGTTAGATATCGGCGAGAATGGCGCCTGATTTCTTTCGAATCTTGATAGGATTGCCACTGGACGTTTTATCAACGCGTACATCACGTAGCAGGCTGTTCCCCACAAGCAGTGTCACCGCCTGTGGTCACCCATCGTTGCCGTCTGCGTCGCCTTCTGGACGCTTGCTTGTCGCTACGTCTTCTGGCAGACCTCGTATTTCTTGGTTCTGTTCACCCATCAAGGAGACAAGCTGTTGGTTCGATCGTTCGAGTTTGACGAACAGCGACTCAAGGTGGGATGTCTTCTCGAGTAGAAGCTCCACAAATGTCGGTAGCATACGACATGACGCGCAGGACCAAATGCCTATAATGTCCTTATAGTCTTCACCGCAACACTCCGGGTGCACCCACGCCTGGCACACATGACATTGATTCATTTGATGGTTGTCCTTGCCGTTGAGTATGCAGGTCTTCACGCAGTATTTCCAGTTGTCTGCGTCCTTATCTTTCGCAGCTTTCCGGCGCGCTTTTCTGGACTTGTCACTCACAGGGCCACAAATGACGTTGATTGGCGGCAGATGTACCGGTAGTACAGGTGATCCGCAACAGTTTTCACCTGAACTGTTAGCCACCGGGCAAGAGTCGTTGCCCACGGTTGTTCAGGTGGAAACGGTAAAATTGGCTACAGCTAAGCTGATGTTATTGCTTTTAACTATTGTTCGTTTACCTGGTAGAGTCGGGCGATAAATGGCCCAAACATCCAGCTAAATATTAAAATACATAAAATCTTTCACATCGGCTCGGCCTAATGAAAGATGTCACGCAAACGTGTATTCGTAAGGTGATCAACACGTATATGATAATAAGACAGACTAAAACTGGCAGAAATACTTAACTGAAATTAGAACTTCGCAAACACGTCTAGCACTTGCAGTGGGGTGGAGCATGTATCTACATCTATTTATATAAGTCTGTCTCGTCCGCGTTTTCTACATCTATTCATAATTCAGTTTCGCCCGCGTGTATCGCAGTGTGTTGATATTAGTTTGTATCGACCGCGTGTATCTACGTCTATTCATATCAATCTGTCTCATCCGCGTGTATCTACATCTATTCATATAATCTGCCTCGTCCGCATGTTTCTAAGTCTATTCTTATAAGTCTGACTCGTCCGCCTGTTTCTTCGTCAATTCATATAAGTCAGATTCGTCCGCGGGAATCTAGATCTATTCAGATCAAAAGTCTCGTTCGCGTGTATCTAAATCTATTCATATACGTCATTCTCGTCAGCGTGTATCTAAGTCTATTCATATAAGACGGTCTCGTCCGCGTGTATCTACATCTATTGATATCAGTCTGTCCCGTCCGCCTGTATCTACGTCTATTCATATATGCCAGTCTGGTCCACGTGTATCTAAGTCTATTCACCAAAGTCAGTCTCGTCCGGGTTTATGTAAGTTTATTCAAATAAGTCAGTCTCGTCCGGGTTTATCTAAGTCTATTCATCTAAGTCAGTCTCGTCCGCGGATATATAGGTCTGCATATCAGTCAGTCTCAGTCGCGTGTATTGAAGTCTATTCCTACCAGTCAGTCTCTTCCGCGTGTAACCAAGTCTATTGATATAACTCTCGTCTCGTCCGAGTGTATCTACGTGTCTTTGTATAAGTCTGTACCGTCCGCGTGTATTTATGTTTATTCATACATGTCCGTCTTTTCCACGTGTATCTACATCTATTCATATTCGCCAGTATCATCCTTGTGTATCTACGTATATTCATATTAGTCTGTCTCGTCCTCGTGTATCTACGGTAATACATATAAGTCAGTCTCGTCCGCTGGTACCTAAGTCTATTCATGAAAATACGTCTTATCTGCGTTTTTCTAAGTCTATTCATATAAGTCAGTCTCGTCCGCGTGTATCTAAGTCTATTCTTAGAAATCAGTCTCAGTCGCGTGTATTTAAGTATGTTCATACAAGTCAGTCTCTTCCGCATGTATCTAAGTCTATTTATATCAGTCTGTCTCGTCCGTGTGTATCTACGTCCATTCATATAAATATATCTCACACGCCTGTATCTACTTGTATTGACACAAGTCTTGTATCGGCCGCGTTTACCTGTCAATTCGTTTAAGTCAGTCTCGTCCGCGTGTATCTTAATCTATTCATATCAGCAGTCTCGTCCGCGTGTATCTAAGTCTATTCACATAAGTCAGTCTCGTGCACGTGTATCTAAGTGTGTTCATATAAATAAATCTCTTCCCGTGTGTCTGAGT
Organism: Oasisia sp. SBJ-2009; assembly: GCA_964017155.1. NCBI lineage: Eukaryota > Metazoa > Annelida > Polychaeta > Sabellida > Siboglinidae > Oasisia > Oasisia sp. SBJ-2009. Next base: position 12,715,719 of record OZ024866.1, read on the forward strand.
CTATTCATATAAGTCAGTGTCGTCCGCGTTTATCTAAGTCTTTTCACATCTGTCAGTCTCTTCAGCGTGTATCTACGTCTCTTCATATATCGTCCGTGTGTATCCATGTTTATTCATATAAGTCTGTCTTTTCCGCGAGTATCTACGTCTATTCATACACGTCAGTCTCGTCTGCTTGTATCTATGTATATTCATATAACTCTGTCCCGTCCGCATGTATCTAAGTCTATTCATATCAGTCTGTCTCGTCCGCGCGTATTTCAGTCTATTCATGTCAGACTCGTCCGCGTGTATCTACATTGATTTATATAAGTCTGTATCGTCCGCGTGTATCTACGTTTATTCATATAAGTCTGTCTCTTCCGCGTATATTTCAGTCTATTCATATAAGTCAGTCTCGTCCTCGTGTATCTATGTCTACATGTATAACTCAGTCTCGTCTGCGTAGATAAAACGTGTGCCGACTTTAATTTTATCAAAATATTTTTGACTAGTGCTGTCCCGTCTTACATTCAACGTATCCAGGTTAACACGTCTGAGTATCTCCGCGTAACCCAATCCAGGAAAAATACATTTTAAAGCCCTTTTTTTGTATCACTTCTATTTCGACGGCAATACGCTGCTCACCGTGATGGTTGGCTTCACGGTTTTCGCATTCCGCAGTAGTTGTGCGATGTTTTCTTTTATGTTTGCTACACTTACTTCACTCGTTGTTTCGTGAGTTCCTCTGTCGATGAAAATTTCGTCGATTGTTACAGTATTAGCCGCGTCATCGATTATTTGTTCGATATCGGCGAGAATGGCGCCTGAGTTCTTTCGAATCTTGATAGGAGTGCCAATGGGCGTTTTATCAACGCGTACATCACGTAGCAGGCAGTGTCACTGCCTGTGGTCACCCATCGTTGGCGTCGGCGTCGCTTGCTTGTCGCTATATCTTATCGCAGACCTCGTATTTCTTGGTTCTGTTCACCCATCAAGGAGACAAGCTGTTGGTTCGATCGTTCGAGTTTGACGAACAGCGACTCGAGGTGGGATGTCTTATCGAGTAGACGCTCCACAAATGTCGGTAGCATACGACATGACGCGCAAGACCAAATGCCTATAATGTCCTTATAGTCTTCACCGCAACACTCCAGGTGCACCCACGCCTGGCACACATGACATTGATTCATTTGATGGTTGTCCTTGCCGTTGAGTATGCAGGTCTTCACGCAGTATTTCCAGTTGGCTGCGTCCTTATCTTTCGCAGGTTTCCGGCGCGCTTTTCTTGACTTGTCACTCACAGGGCCACAAATGCCGTTGATTGGCGGCAGATGTACCGGTAGTACAGGTGAGCCGCAACAGTTTTCACCTGAACTGTTAGCCACCGGGCAAGAGTCGTTGTCCACGGTTGTTCAGGTGGAAACGGTAAAATTGGCTACAGCTAAGCTGATGTTATTGCTTTTAACTATTGTTCGTTTACCTGGTAGAGTCGGGCGATAAATGGCCCAAACATCCAGCTAAATATTAAAATACATAAAATCTTTCACATCGGCTCGGCCTAATGAAAGATGTCACGTAAACGTGTATTCGTAAGGTGATCAACACGTATATGATAATAAGACAGACTAAAACTGGCAGAAATACTTAACTGAAATTAGAACTTCGCAAACACGTCTAGCACTTGCAGTGGGGTGGAGCATGTATCTACATCTATTTATATAAGTCTGTCTCGTCCGCGTTTTCTACATCTATTCATAATTCAGTTTCGCCCGCGTGTATCTCAGTGTGTTGATATTAGTTTGTATCGACCGCGTGTATCTACGTCTATTCATATCAATCTGTCTCATCCGCGTGTATCTACATCTATTCATATAATCTGCCTCGTCCGCATGTTTCTTAGTCTATTCTTATAAGTCTGACTCGTCTGCCTGTTTCTTCGACAATTCATATAAGTCAGATTCGTCCGCGGGAATCTAGATCTATTCAGATCAACAGTCTCGTTCGCGTGTATCTAAATCTATTCATATACGTCATTCTCGTCAGCGTGTATCTAAGTCTATTCATATAAGACGGTCTCGTCCGGTGTATCTACATCTATTGATATCAGTCTGTCCCGTCCGCCTGTATCTACGTCTATTCATATATGATCATAAGAGTCACTATTAAGACCGATTAAAACTGGCAGAAATACTTAATTGAAACTTGCACTTCGTAAATACGTCTAGCACTTGCAGTGGGTTGGATCATTTATCTACATCTATTTATATAAGTCTGTCTCGTCCGCGTTTTCTACATCTATTCATATAATTCAGTTTCGTCCGCGTGTATCTCAGTGTGTTGATACTAGTCTGTATCGACCGCGTGTATCTACGTCTATTCATATCAATCTGTCTAATCCGCGTGTATCTACATGTATTCATATAATCAGTCTCGTTCGCATGTTTCTAATTATATTCTTATCAGTCTGACTCGTCCGCCTGTTTCTACGTCAATTCATATAAGTCAGACTCGTCCGCGAGTATGTAGATATATTCAGATCAGCGGTCTCGTTCGCGTGTATCTAAATCTATTCATATAAATCAGTCTCGTCAGCGTGTATCTAAGTCTATTCATATCAGTCAGTCTCGTCCGAGTGTATCTAAGTCTATTCATATCAGTCAGACTCGTCCGCGTTTATCTAAGACTATTCATATATGTCAGTCTGGTCCGCGTGTTTCTAAGTCTATTCACCAATGTCAGTCTCGTCCGGGTTTATGTAAGTATATTCATATAAGTCAGTCTCGTCCGGATTTATCTAAGTCTATTCATATAAGTCAGTCTAGTCCGCGTATACCTAAGTCTATGCATATCAGTCAGTCTCAGTCGCGTGTATTTAAGTCTATTCCTACCAGTCAGTCTCTTCCGCGTGTATCCAAGTCTATTGATATAACTCTCGTCTCGTCCGAGTGTATCTACGTGGCTTTGTATCAGTCTGTACCGTCCGCGTGTATCTATGTTTATTCATACATGTCCGCCTTATCCACGTGTATTTACATCTATTCATATACGTCAGTATATCGTCCTCGTGTATCTACGTATATTCATACAAGTCAGTCTCTTCCGCATGTATCTAAGTATATTTATATCAGTCAGTCTCGTCCGCGTGTATCTACGTCCATTCATATAAATATATCTCACACGCCTGTATCTACTTGTATTGACATAAGTGTTGTATCGTCCGCGTTTACCTGTCAATTCATTTAAGTCAGTCTCGTCCGTGTGTATCTTAATCTATTCATATCAGCAGTCTCGTCCCCGTGTATCTAAGTCTATTCACATAAGTCATTCTCGTGCGCGTGTATCTAAGTGTGTTCATATAAATCACTGTCTTCCCGTGTGTCTGAGTCTATTCATATAAATCAGTGTCGTCCGCGTTTATCTAAGTCTATTCACATCAGTCAGTCTCTTCCGCGTGTATCTACGTCTCTTCATATATCGTCCGCGTGTATCCATGTTTATTCCTATAAGTCTGTCTTTTCCGCGAGTATATACGTCTATTCATACACGTCAGTCTCGTCTTCGTCCGCGTGTATCTCAGTGTGTTGATATTACAAACATCTGCATCCACTCGGCGGGAAACTTGGTGGATGCAGATGTTTGAATTTGGTGGTGTATAAAAGTTGAAAAACAAGCGGAAGTATTGATTGATAAGTATTATTTTTGTGCTAAGGTTATTCATAAGGGTGTACTAGACATATATTGAGTGGCAGTTTTGGTTAAATTTAGTTAGTAAACAGTATTTTTGAACAAATTAGTATACGTGGGTGATAATAGGGTAATCTAGCCTTCGACAAATTGTAAACAAGACTGAGCAAAATCTGTTTATTTGATATCGTATATAAGAGACAAAGCAATAAGCGTAACAACTATATGTGTAAGGTAACACTCTGAATAGGTATCATTGTTATTAAAAATAAACAAGCTTTTTAGTAGGAATCCTTAGTTTGTGCAGACTATTATTTATAGTGGGTGAAATAGGGTAATCTAGCTTTCAACAAGATTGTAAACAAAATTTAGCAAATGTGATAAATTGATATGATATATAACAGATAAAGTGGTAAGCAAAACAGCTGCATACATAGGATAATTCTTTGATTCGGTGCCATTGTTATTAAAAATAAGCAAGTGTTTTAGCAGGAAGCCCTAGTCTGTTTAGATAGGTAGTGTCCAAAGTATCCGCTAGGGAACGGTACCAGTACAGAATAAAATTATTGTTCATGGTAGCATAGGTAGTAAGTTGTTTATAACACGTAGTGTGCTGCAGTTGCTGTACACAATAAACAAACAGTCTTTCTAAAGACTAAGTTGGTATAAACTAAGTTGATTTGATCAATCGTATTATGGCACCTTCCAAGCGGCAAGTGAAGGCAAGGAGGCACTTGCTGTGTGATCACTGCCACAGCTTGGTGGATTTTGCCTTATCGGGGTGCGGAAAGTCTTGGTCAGAGACAACGGAGGAAGGGTTTACTTTCCAATGTTTAGGGTGTTGGAAAGTGGACTGTCTGACGGCAGAGCTAGCTAAGCTAACGGATCTTGTGAAGGGGATGGAGAGAGGAGGGAGGATGATAGCAAGGAAAACAAATGGAGAAAGAACAACAGAAAACATGCCATGCATGAAGGAGACAGTGGAGAAAGTGACAGTAGAGAAGGAGGGGGGGACAAGGGGACAGGAGATGATAGAAGTAGATACGACAGGAGGAAAGACGAAGGGAAGAAAGGAACTGAGAGTAGATATGACCAAACGGAAGTCAATAACAAGGAAGATGTCAGGAAGAAAAGAGACAGGAAAGAAAGGACCAACAGAGAAAGCGGCAGGGGGGAAAGTCAGCAACCAGGGAGATGCAAAACGGAGGAGCTACTCTGAAGCAGTGATCGAGGGTGCATTGAGAACAGAAAGGGTTTTTATGGGCGACTCAATTTTGCGAAAGACGGACAAGACGTTAAACAAAGGAGAAGATGTTGTTGTTTGTCTTCCGGGCGCTCGGATTGAGCATGTGACAGATAGGGTAGAGAACGTGTTGGGGCATGGCCAGGGAGGATCTATATTAGTACATGTAGGGACGAACAATGCAGACAGGGAGGGGACAACTAGAATAGTGCAAAGATACAGACAGTTGGTAGGGAAACTGAAGAAGACAAGAGTTGAACAGATCATTCTCTCAGGAATCTTGCCAGTAATCGGAGGAAGGGGAGCAACCTATAGAAACTAGAAGAGGATGGCAATCAATGCTCTGGTGGAGCAGATGTGTGAAGGAGAAGGAGTTGGATTTGTAGATTTGTGGGGATACTTTGTTGGGAAGGAAGATATGTACGTGAGAGATGGCCTCCATCTAAGCGGAAAGGGCGCAGCAGTGTTCTCCGAGAACCTGCTTCAATCTATGGACAGAGGAACAGGTTGCAATTTTTTAAACTAGTTTCGCAGGGGGGATACACAGAGAAGCCAAATACTAGAGGCATAGCTAAAGACAGCAAAAAGAAATCAGCAAAAAACAGCCTGGAAAGCCCTACGAAATTTGGTTATAAATGTGTTTGTTTAAATGCAAGGAGCATAGTAAACAAAAGAAATGAACTAAACATTATGGTAGAAGATATTGACCCTCACATAATAGGTATAACTGAATCTTGGGCCACCCCCGATATATCAGATGCCGAATTAGGAATGACAGGATATGTAATGTTTAGGAAAGATAGATTAGGAAGAAGGGGAGGCGGAGTTATTTTATATATTAAAGAATCCATCCAGGCTTACGAAATAAAATTAGAAAAAGAAGCAGAATGTGAAGCTGTCTGGTGTAACATAGTTACAGGAAACTCAACATTAACTGTTGGGTTAGTTTATCGTAGTCCAAACATAAGCATAGAAGAGAATGAAAAAATGCACAACGCTATAAAAGAAGTGAGTAAACGGGACTGTATTATTATGGGGGATTTTAACCATGGGCATATAAAGTGGACATCTCTACAGAGTCCTGGGAGAGAGGATCAAGAGTTTTTAAATTTAGTACAAGATAGTTTCCTTTTTCAACATGTGTTAGAACCAACCAGGGACAAGAACGTGTTGGACATAGTTTTGAGCTCACAGAAGGAATTTGTTGATAATGTCAATATATGTGAGCCACTGGGATGTAGTGATCATAACCAGATACATTTTATCATCAAAGTAAAAGGAGAACGGAACAGAAAAATACGGTACAGGAAAAATTTTCACAAAGGAAGATATAAGGACATGAGGGAATATTTAGCGAAGATAGACTGGAATAACACACTGAAGAATAAGACAGCAACAGAATGCTGGAATATCTTAAAGAGGGAAATTGACTGCGTCGTTGACAAATTTGTCCCCTTGAAAAAACAGGGGAAAAGGTCAAAGAAGAAACACTTATCGAAGGAAGCCATTAGAAAAATCAAGTACAAGCAAATGATGTGGAAGACATATAGACATACTGGAAGTGACGAAGACTATGCCATTTATAAAGAAGCACTTAATCAAGCTACAGCTGAAATTAGAAATTCGAAGAGAAGCTATGAACAAAAAATAGCTTTCAACATAAAACATGACAGCAAGAGTTTTTATGCGTATGTTCGAAGTAAACAGAAAGTTCAAGATAAGGTCGGGCCACTAGAAGGTAGTGATGGAAACATAATAACGGAGGGATTCTTAATGGCAGAAAACCTAAATGAATACTTTAGTTCGGTGTTTACCAGGGAAGATATTAGTACATTACCAGTACTAGAGACTAAGTTCGAAGGGAGAGAGTGTGACTATTTAGGACAACTAACTGTAACCCCAAAAATGGTAGCTATGAAAATAAGAGATATGAAGGATAATAAATCACCAGGAGTGGATGGGATTCCTCCCAAATTACTACTGGAAATTGTAGAACAAATTAGCATACCACTTGCAACAGTGTTCAATTTGGCATTAGAGGAAGGAGTGGTTCCGGTAGAATGGAAAGAAGCAAACATCATACCATTATTTAAAAAAGGATCAAGAAGCAAGTCAGAGAACTATAGACCAGTGAGTTTAACATCGGTGATTTGTAAACTATTAGAAAGACTAATTAAAGATCACTTGGTTGATTTTCTTGTTAAAAATAAATTGATAAACACATCTCAACATGGGTTTTTAAAAGCGAGGTCATGCTTAACAAATATGTTATGTTTTTTGGAAGATGTCACAAAGTGGGTAGATGAGGGATCACCAGTAGATATAATCTACTTAGATTTAAAAAACGCCTTTGACAAAGTGCCACACCAAAGATTACTACTTAAACTAAAGGCCCATGGCATAGGAAATAGTATGATTAACTGGATAGAAAAATGGCTTATTGATAGAAGACAAAGAGTAGTAGTTGATGGGGAGGTTTCAAATTGGAAATCTGTTTTGAGTGGAGTACCGCAAGGATCAGTATTGGGACCTATTTTATTCTTAATATATATCAATGATTTGGATGATGACATAACAAGCAAGGTGTTGAAGTTTGCGGACGACACAAAAGTGTTTAGGAAAATAAAAAGTGATGCAGATAGACAGCATTTACAAGATGATCTAAATAAGTTGATAGAATGGTCTGAGAAATGGCAAATGCTGTTTAACTTTGGAAAGTGTAAGTGCCTCCACACAGGACATGGGAATGAAAATGCACAATATACAATGGGTGGTACTGTACTAAATACTACTGTAAAGGAAAAGGACTTAGGTTTAACCATTAGTGCTGACATGAAGGTATCAGAGCAGTGTGGAATTGCAGCAGCGAAGGCAAACCAAATTCTTGGATTAATTAGGCGAAATATAGTATACAAAGAAAAAGAACTAATAATACCGCTTTATAAAACAATAGTTAGGCCTCATTTAGAATATTGTATACAAGCATGGAGGCCATATCGCAAGAAGGATATTGATATGCTAGAAAGAGTACAAAGGAGAGCAACAAAAATGATACCAAAACTCAGGAATATTAGTTATGAAATGCGTCTAAAAGAATGTGGTCTAACAACACTAGAAACCAGAAGATTGAGAGGAGATCAGATTGAGGTTTTTAAAATATTGAATGGGTATGAAAATATTGACAGAAATATTTTTTTCACGGTCAAGGAAGAGAGAAGGACTAGAGGACATGGAGTTGCATTAGCAAAGAAGCAGTGTAGACTAGATATTAGAAAATTTTCATTTTCCCAAAGAATAGTAAACGAATGGAACAAATTATCAGCTGATTGTGTAGGTGCTAGAAGTGTTAATATGTTTAAAAATAAAATTGACATATACCTAAGACGGGCAGGGTATACTTAGATAGATAGGTTGGACTCTTGATAAGCCAAACGGCTTCCTTGTCCACCTGCCATCTAGAGTTGATTCTCTAGGTGGCAATCTTGTTAAATCTGGTTAAATCTTGTTAAATCTATTAGTTTGTATCGATCGCGTGTATCTACGGCTATTCATATCAATCTGTCTCATCCGCGTGTATCTACATCTATTCATATAGTCTGCCTGGTCCGCATGTTTCTAAGTCTATTCTTATAAGTCTGACTCGTCCGCCTGTTTCTACGTCAATTCATATAAGTCAGACTCGTCCGCGGGAATCTAGATCTATTCAGATCAGCAGTCTCGTTCGCGTGTATCTAAATCTATTCATATACGTCATTCTCGTCAGCGTGTATCTAAGTCTATTCATATAAGACGGTCTCGTCCACGTGTATCTACATCTATTGATATCAGTCTGTCTCGTCCGCGTGTATCTACGTCTATTCATATATGTCAGTCTGGTCCACGTGTATCTAAGTCTATTCACCAAAGTCAGTCTCGTCCGGGTTTATGTAAGTTTATTTATATAAGTCAGTCTCGTCCGGGTTTATCTAAGTCTATTCATATAAGTCAGTCTCGTCCGCGGATATATAAGTCTATGAATATCAGTCAGTCTCAGTCGCGTGTAGTGAAGTCTATTCCTACCAGTCAGTCTCTTCCGCGTGTATCCAAGTCTATTGATATAACTCTCGTCTCGTCCGAGTGTATCTACGTGTCTTTGTATAAGTCTGTACCGTCCGCGTGTATCTATGTTTATTCATACATGTCCGTCTTATCCACGTGTACCTACATTTCTTCATATTCGTCAGTATCGTCCTCGTGTATCTTCGTGTATTCACATTAGTCTGTCTCATCCTCGTGTATCTACGGTAATACATATAAGTTAGTCTCGTCCGCGGGTACCTAAGTCTATTGATGAAAATACGTCTTATCTGCGTTTTTCTAAGTCTATTCATATAAGTCAGTCTCGTCCGCGTGTATATAAGTCTATTTATATCAGTCTGTCTCGTCCGCGTGTATCTACGTCCATTCATATAAATATATCTCACACGCCTGTATCTACTTGTATTGACACAAGTCTTGTATCGTCCGCGTTTACCTGTCAATTCATTTAAGTCAGTCTCGTCCGCGTGTATCTTAATCTATTCATATCAGCAGTCTCGTCCGCGTGTATCTAAGTCTATTCACATAAGTCAGTCTCGTGCACGTGTATCTAAGTGTGTTCATATAAATAAATCTCTTCCCGCGTGTCTAAGTCTGTTCATATAAGTCAGTGTCGTCCGCGTTTATGTGATAATTAAAATATATTTAATTATGTATTAATCACGGGTGGTGGAAACGTGGTTTCTTTTGCATTACTATGTACTTGTTATTCACCAGGCTACTCAGAATCTTAATTACAGCCCAGACTTGCAAAGCCAGGGTCATCAGTCAATGTCTATAGGCACGGCTCTGTTTACACTGTGGTTTCCTGTTTGGTGTTTCACAATCTGGTTGGGTGTTTCACAAGACCTGGTTTGGTGTTTCGCAATAGGCCCACGGTCCTATTTAAACTGGTGTTTAGCGGCAAGTCGGCCTCACTTGCTTCAGCAGCCGCTCTACTCAGTTAATCAATATTCATCGACACCGTTGGTATTATTTTACCCGGTTAAATTTAGGCTCCCACCCACCCTCCCTTATTGACTGTTTTACTTATGTATGTAGTTCGATTATTGTCTAATTGTGCCTATGTTTCTTTCAATTATTATAAATGTATTGTGTAGATGTTAGATAGTAAGTAGTCTGCAGATAGTTAGTAGGTAGTCTGACTTGTAGATCAGGGAGTTTGCATTGTTAGGTGGCGATTGTCTGTATACTTGCACATGTTTACTATGTATGGTGATTATTTGAACATGTGGTTATTGTATAACATTAAAACAATGCAGATCTACAAGTTCACCCACAACCCTGTCTTACTCTTATTTGTTCACGAACCTGATCAAGTGTCAGGGCGGTTTATTGCGAACAGACTGATTAATCTAAGTCTTTTCACATCAGTCAGTCTCTTCAGCGTGTATCTACGTCTCTTCATATATCGTCCGCGTGTATCCATGTTTATTCATATAAGTCTGTCTTTTCCGCGAGTATCTACGTCTATTCATACACGTCAGTCTCGTCTGCTTGTATCTATGTATATTCATATAACTCTGTCCCGTCCGCATGTATCTAAGTCTATTCATATCAGTCAGTCTACTCCGCCTTTATTTAAGTCTATTATTTCATGTCAGTCGCGTCCGCATGTATCTAAGTCTGTCTTTCCATATACATCTGTCTCGTCTCCGTGTATCTACGTTTACTCGTATAAGTCAGTCTTGTCCGCGTGTATCTACGTCTATTCATATATGTCTGTCTTGTCCGCTTGTGTATCGTATATATAAAATAAGTCTGTCTCGTCCACGTGCATCTACGTCTATTCATAGAAGTGTGTCTCTTCCGCATGTATCTACGTCTCTACGTAAAAATCTGTGTCGTCCGCATGTATTTACCCGGGTATGTCTATTTATAGGTCAGTCTCTTCCGCGTGTATCTACGCGTATTCATATTAGTCTGTATCGTCCGCATGTATCTACGTTTATTCATATCAAAATGTCTCGTCCGCTTGTATCTCCATCTATTCTTATAACTCTACCTCGTCCGCGTCTATCTACGCCTATTCATACCAATCTGACTCGTATATATGTATCCACGTCTATTCAAAAAATCTGGCTCGTCCGCTAACATCTACGTCAATTCATATCACTCAATCTCAATCCGTGTGTCTAAGTCTATTCGTATACGTCTGTCTCGTCCGCGCGTATCTCAGTCTATTCATACAAGTCAGTCTCGTCCTCGTGTATCTATGCCTACATATATAACTCAGTCTCGTCTGCGTGTATCTACGTCTATTCATTTGAGTCTGTCTGGTCCGAGTGTATTGCTGTCTATTCATATAAATTAGTTTCGTCCGCGTGTATCTACGTCTATTCATATCAGTCTGTCTCGTCCGCGCGTATTTCAGTCTATTCATGTCAGACTCGTCCGCGTGTATCTACATTGATTTATATAAGTCTGTATCGTCCGCGTGTATCTACGTCTATTCATATAAGTCTGTCTCTTCCGCGTATATCTCAGTCTATTCAAATAAGTCAGTTTCGTCCTCGTGTATCTATGTCTACATGTATAACTCAGTCTCGTCTGCGTGTATCTACGTCTGTTCATTTGTGTCTGTCTGGTCCGAGTGTATTGCTGTCTATTCATATAAATTAGTCTCGTCCGGGTGTATCTACGTCTATTCATATAAGTCTGTCTCGTCCGCGCGTATTTCAGTCTATTCATGTCAGACTCGTCCGCGTGTATCTACATAGATTTATATAAGTGTTTATCGTCCGTGTGTATCTACGTCTATTCATATAAGTCTGTCTCTTCCGCGTATATCTCAATATATTGATATAAGTCAGTCTCCACCGCGCGTGTCTCAGATAATTCATGTGTCATTGTCGTCCGCGTGTAATAATTACACACAACTCAACTGAGTTGGATTGGCATATTACAATAGGTTACAAATAACTCATCAAAATATCATACAAATACAATAGAAATACATTTGATAACGCAAAAAAAAAACGTACTAAGAGCCTTTTTACTGACATTTGTATAAACCCCCACGGTATAAAGGAGTTACGGAATCTATTCGTTCTAGTAATATTATAATCGGAATGTCTTTTTTCAGGCAGCAGAACATTTTATCTACGTGTGTCGACTTTAATTTTATCAAAATATTTTTGACAAGTGCTGTCCCGTCTTACATTCAACGTATCCAGGTTAACACGTCTGAGTATCTCCGCGTAACCCAATCCAGGAAAAATACATTTTAAAGCCCTTTTTTGTATCACTTCTATTTCGACGGCAATACGCTGCTCACCGTGATGGTTGGCTTCACGGTTTTCGCATTTCGCAGTAGTTGTGCGATGGTTTCTTTTGTGTTTGCTACACTTACTTCACTCGTTGTTTCGTGAGTTCCTCTGTCGATGAAAATTTCGTCGATTGTTTCAGTATTAGCCGCGTCATCGATCATTTGTTCGATATCGGCGAGAATGGCGCCTGATTTCTTTCGAATCTTGATGGGATTGCCACTGGACGTTTTATCAACGCGTACCTCACGTAGCATGCTGTTCCCCACAAGCAGTGTCACTGCCTGTGGTCACCCATCGTTGGCGTCTGCGTCGCCTTCTGGACGCTTGCTTGTCGCTAAGTCTTCTCGCATACCTCGTATTTCTTGGTTCTGTTCACCCATCAAGGAGACAAGCTGTTGGTTCGATCGTTCGAGTTTGACGAACAGCGACTCGAGGTGGGACGTCTTCTCGAGTAGACGCTCCACAAATGTCGGTAGCATACGACAAGACGCGCAGGACCAAATGCCTATGATGTCCTAATAGTCTTCACCGCAACACTCCGGGTGCACCCACGCCTGGCACACATGACATTGATTCATTTGATGGTTGTCCTTGCCGTTGAGTACGCATACGTACACCACACACACACCCACACACGCAGGCACACATTAACACACACACGCACCCCACACACACACACGCACCCACAGATGCACCGACACCGACACCCGCACACACACACACACACACACACACACACACACACACACACACACACACACACACACACACACACACACACAAACACATGCACCCACACCCACGCACCCACACACGCACCCACACACGCACCCACACACGCACAAACACACACACAAACACACACGCCCCCATACACACACAAATGCGCACCCACAAACGCACCAACATACACACACACGCACCTACAAACACGAACCCGTACACGCACGCACACATTAACACACACACACGCACCCCACACACACACACACACACGCGCGCGCACGCACCCACACATGCACCGACACCCGCACACACACACAAATACATGCACCCACACACACGCATCCACACACGCACCCATACACGCACACACACGCATCCACACACGCTCCCAGACCCACACACGGACCCACACCCACACACGCACCAATGTCCACGCACCCACATACATGCACACACACAGACGCCCACACATGCACCCATTCACAAAAACGAACTCATCAACAGACTCGCACCCACACACGATTCCACACACGCACCCACCCACTAATCCAAACACTCACCCACACACGCACCCAAACGCGCACACAGGCACACACATACACACACACACACACACACACACACACACATACACGAATCCACACGCACCGACACATGCACCGACACAAGCACACACACACAAACATGCACCCACACTCACGCATCCACACACACACACACCCACACTCGCAATCACACGCACCCACACACACACACATACACACAGACACACATGCACCACAAACGCCCCCACACAAGCAGACCTCCACCCACACACGCACACTCACACACACTCACACACACACCCATACAGACGCACCACCACACACACACACTCACACACGCACCCACACACGCACAAACACGCGCCCACACGCAACCACACATACCCACACCCACACACGCACCAACATTCACATACGAGCACAAACACATACTCACACACGCATCACACACACACGCACCTACGCACCTATACAAACATGCATGCACCCACACAGGCATGTGCCCACACACGTACGGACACACACGAACCCACACATGCATCCACTCGCGCACAAACACCCGCCAAAACATGCACACACACACTAATTCACACATGCGCCCAAACACGCACACATACACACACGCAACCACACACACGCAACCACACACGAATCCAAACACGCACCGACACACGCACCGACACACGTGCACACATGCACCCACACACGCACCCCCTCACACTCACACACACGCACGCACCTGCAGAGACAAGCGCCGGCACACGCACGCACACACACGCACCCACACACGAATCCACTCAAGCATCCACACACTCACCAACACATGCACTCACACATATGCACCCACACACACGCACACACACACACACACACACACACACACACACACACACACACACACACACACACACATGAATCAACACATGCACCCACAGACACACACCGACACAGACATACACACACACACGCACCCACACACGAATCCACTCACGCTATTACACACTCACCGACACACGCACACACTTTCTGTGTCTCTCTCGCTCACTATCTCTCTCCCTATCACACGAGCGCGCACACACACACTCACACATACATACCCACCTACACACGTACCCACACTCCCCAACACACGCACCCACACACACGCACCCACACACTCGCACCCACACACGCACTCAAACGGAAACCCACACACGCACCCACACTCATGCGCCAGCACACACACACACGCACCCATACACACGCACCCACACGCACCCACACACGCACACACGCGCGCCAACATACGCAAACATAAACACACTTGAACGACACACGCATCCACATCCACGCACCCACACACACGCACGCACACACACGCCCACCCACACACGCACGTATAAACACACTTACGCCCACTCACACACGCATCACACACGCAAACACACACCGGCACGCAACCACGCACACGCACCCGCACACACGCACCCACACACGTACCACACACGCACCCACTCGCGCACCGACGCACGCACATTAACACATACACCCACACACACGCACCCACAAACGCACACAAGCATACACACACACGCATCCACAAACACGCACTACCACAGGCAACAACACACGCACAGACACACTCATACACTCATACACACACACTCACACACGTACCACACGCACGCACACACGCACACACACGCGCAAACACAAGCACACTTACACCCGCATGCACCACAAAAGAACCAACACACGCACGCACCCACACACACACCCCCACACCCACCCACATTAAGCACCCACGCACACGCATCAACACACGCACACACACACACGCACCCAAACACACCCACATGCGGACCCACACACGCCAATCCACACAAAGACACACGCAGACACACACATGCACACGCGCAAAGACAGACACACACATATATATAAGACCTCGGCCTCGATCATAGACTTAATATTCACGTCGCACCCAGAAAATCTGGTGAACTCTGGAGTAACTCCACTTGGTATCACGGACCATGATCTTGTATATTGTGTGAAAAAGTGTAAGTCCATAAAATTGCCTCCTAAGTATGTAACATCTCGGAATTGGAAAATGTTTGATGAGGCTAAATACCAAGATGATTGTGCAAACTTCCCACTTAATGAATTACTGCAGTCTAAAACAATAGACTGCTTGGGATATATTTAAATCATTTGTTTTACATGTTACAAACACTCATGCACCGCTAAGAGAATCCAGGGTACGTGGTAGTGACATGCCCTGGATTACCGTTGATTTGCGAGAACAAATGTACAAGCGTGATCACCTTAGACGAGTTGCAATACGTTCGAAATCACCTAGTAACTATCAAAATTACCGAGTCCAACGAAATAAGACGAGAACCTGTTTAAGAAATGCTAAAAAAGATTACTATGATACAATCATCAGAGAAAGTGCCAATAAGCCCAAATCATTATGGGCTAACATAAAACAATTGCTTCCCAAGTCTACATCTATCCCGACTGTAAGTGTGATGGTGGGGGACGAGGAGGTGTCTGATCCGCTGGGAATTGCCAATGCGTTTAACACCTTCTTCACGACCGTCGGCAGTGACCTGGCTACTCAGTTTGCTAACCAGGCAGACCCTCCTGTCATCCCATCATCAGGCTACGAGTCTTTTAAATTTAAATTTATAACTGCATCTGAGGTGATGACGCTACTCTCTGGACTTAGCATTTCAAAAGCACACGGCACTGACAATATCATGGCTAGATCACTTAAAGTGGCCGCCAATGAACTCTCGTTTCCTTTGGCAACTATATATAATTTCTCACTGTTGACAGGAACGATCCCGAGTGAGTGGAAACAGGCAGTCGTGACTCCTGTTTTTAAAGAGGGAGATCGTCAGAATACCTCTAACTATAGACCAATATCTGTACTTCTTTTATGCATGAAAATGTTTGAAAGACTGATCCATGACCAACTGTATGCCCACGTCACTAAGCATAACATCCTAAATCCGTTTCAATCAGGCTTTCGATCTGGGTATTCAACAACCACAGCTCTCCTTGATGTGTCTGACTACCTATATGATCAAAGACAACATGGTAACATCACAGGTGCTATATTCCTTCACTTAAAGAAAGCCTTTGATACTGTAGATACAAATATATTGTTGCATAAACTCTCTGCCATAGGTATCCAGGAAACAGAATTGTTTTGGTTTAGGGATTATTTTACTAACCGTACACAACATGTAAGATTTAACGAAGCTGCATCCAGTGTGTTACCAATCAATTTTGGTGTGCCCCAAGGTTCAGTATTAGGGCCGTTGCTATTCACCCTGTATATCAATGATCTACCGAGCGTGGTTAAGCACAGTAAGGTGGTTCTGTATGCAGATGATACAGCATTCTTTGTCTCTGGGAAATGTATAGAAAACACCCAGATGCAATTGAATGATGACTTAGAAACCGTCAGCAAGTGGCTCAATGTGAATAGATTGACTCTGAACGCAAACAAAACTAAAACAATGCTCTTTGGTACTCAACAACATCTGTCGAAACGGGAGGGGGGACTTAAACTCAACATTAACGGGGAATCTTTGGAACAAGTCAGTTGCTTCAAATACCTGGGCCTTTGGTTTGATCCTTCTCTAAACTGGAAAAAACATGTAGACTGCATCAGTAATAAATATCGCAACGCATCGGTGTGCAGTCACGAATTCGGCCTTTCATCTCTACAACCACCGCAAACACTCTCTTCAAAACTATGATAGCCCCCATCATCGATTACGGGGACATCATGTGGTCCAAGGGACCTCAAAGTAATCTTAAACGAATACAAAAACTACAAAACAAAGCGTGCACAGTCATTCTACGATGTAGGCGGCGGACTCGCATATCAACCATGCATAGCTCACTCGGATGGCTAACATCCCAAAATAAAACAAAAGCTACACAAAATGTTAATGGTTGGCAAATGCCTGCTGGGGGATGTACCCTCATATCTCCGTGGCAAATTTATACGTGCCAAAGACTTTCACTCCTACTCGACCAGAAATGCTAACTGTAATCTGTTTATACCACGTGTCACCTGCAATGCAGGTAAGAATCTTTTCTGCTACGAAGGCGCTGTGCTTTTCAATACTCTAAATAACACTGTCAAAACTAGTCAAAGCTACAAAGAGTTCAAAGATAAATGTAAGACATGTTTTAATCACCTTATATAGAGTACTTCAACAAACTGTGTTGTTGGCAACTTAACTAGGAGTCATACCATGTTTTATCTTAATGTAGATTTTATGTTTTAACTTAATTTATATCTTATGTCTGTTACGTCATATATTTTACATTTTTTATATTCTTTATATTTATGTTATATTTTCTTATATTGCATGACTGTACGATTGTGTGTATGAGGACCTCACTGAAAAGAAATCTAGTGTATATTTTAATGTGCACTGTATTTAGCTGAGCCATCCTGAATAAATATATTATATCATCAACCACACATGCACCCACTTACACGCACCCACACACGCACGCACGCACGCACGCACGCACGCATCCACACACGCGCCCACACACACACACACACACGCCCCCATACACACACAAATGCGCACCCACAAACGCACCAACATACACACACGCGCCAGCACAATCACACACACGCACCTACAAACACGAACCCGTACACGCACGCACACATTAACACACACGCACCCCCCCCCACACACACACACACACACACACACACACACACAGACACACACACACACGCACCCACACATGCACCGACACCCGCATACACACACACACACACACACACACACACACACACACACACACACACACCCACACACAAATACATGCACCCACACACACGCATCCACACACGCACCCATACACGCACACACACGCATAAACACACGCACCCAGACCCACACACACACCCACACCCACACACGCACCAATGTCCACGCACCCACATACATGCACACACACAGACGCCCACACATGCACCCATTCACAAAAACGAACTCACCCACAGACTCGCACCCACACACGATTCCACACACGCACCCACCCACTAATCCAAACACTCACCCACACACGCACCCACACGCGCACACACGCACACACACACACACACATACACGAATCCACACGCACCGACACATGCACCGACACAAGCACACACACACACACACACACACACACACACACACACACACACACACACACACACACACATACACAAACATGCACCCACACTCACGCATCCACACACACACACCCACACTCGCAATCACACGCACCCACACACGCACACATACACACAGACACACATGCACCACAAACGCCCCCACACAAGCAGGCCTCCACCCACACACGCACACTCACACACACACTCACACACACACCCATACAGACGCACCACCACACCCACACACCCACACACGCACCCACACACACGCCCACACGAAACCACACATACCCACACCCACACACGCACCAACATTCACATACGAGCACAAGCACATACTCACACACGCATCACACACACACGCACCTACGCACCTATACAAACATGCATGCACCCACACAGGCATGTGCCCACACACGCACGGACACACACGAACCCACACATGCATCCACACGCGCACACACACCCGCCAACACATGCACACACATATTAATTCACACATGCGTCCAAACACGCACACATACACACTCGCAACCACACACACGCAATCACACACGAATCCAAACATGCACCGACACACGCACCGACACACGTGCACACATGCACCCACACACGCACCCCCTCACACTCTCACACACGCACGCACCTACAGAGACAAGCGCCGGCACACGCACGCACACACACGCACCCACACACGATTCCACTCAAGCATCCACACACTCACCAACACATGCACTCAAACATATGCACACACACACACACACACACACACACACACACACACACACACACACACACACACACACACATGAATCAACACATGCACCCACAGACACACACCGACACAGGCATACACACACACGCACCCACACACGAATCCACTCACGCTATCACACACTCACCGACACACGCACACACTTTCTGTGTCTCTCTCGCTCACTATCACACGAGCGCGCACACACACACTCACGCATACATACCCACCTACACACGTACCCACACTCCCCAACACACGCACCCACACACGCACTCAAACGGAAACCCACACACGCACCCACACTCATGCGCCAGCACACACACACACACGCACTCATACACACGCACACACACGCACCCACACACACACACACGCGCGCCAACATACGCAAACATAAACACACATGAACGACACACGCACCCACACACACACGCACACACATCCACACACGCCCACCCACACACGCACGTATAAACACACTTACGCCCACTCACACACGCACCACACACGCAAACACACACCGGCACGCAACCACGCACACGCACGCACCCGCACACACATGCGCCCACACGCACACATACACACACGCACCCACACACACGCACCCACACGCGCAGCAACGCACGCACATTAACACATACACCCACACACACGCACCCACAAACGCACACAAGCATACACACACACGCATCCACAAACACGCACCACCACAGGCAACAACACACGCACAGACACACTCATACACACACACACTCACACACGTACCACACGCACGGACACACGCACGCGCACGCGCACACGCGCACGCGCACGGACACGCACACACACGCGCAAACACAAGCACACTTACACCCGCATGCACCACAAACGGACCAACACACGCACGCACCCACACACACTCCCCCACACACACCCACATTGACGCACCCACGCACACGCATCAACACACGCACCCAAACACACCCACATGCGGACCCACACACGCCAATCCACACAAAGACACACGCAGACACATACATGCACACGCGCAAAGACAGGCACACACACATATATATATATATGAACCACACATGCACCCACTTACACGCACCCACACACGCACGCACGCACGCATCCACACACGCGCCCACACGCATACATTCACACACACACACACACACACGCACCCACACATGCAACGACACACGCAGACACACACTAGTCCATACAGAAGCACCCACACACGCACCCACACACACGCACCCACACACATGCACCCACACACACGCCCACACACGCACACATACACACACTCCACACACGAACCCACACACACACACATACACACACGCACCCACACACATGCACCCACACACGAACTCACAAACACACGCACACACACCCACACACACACACAGACGCACACACACACACGCACACCCACATGGACCCACACACAGGCACCCACAAAAGCACACACGCACACACACACACACACACACACACAAACGCACCCACATACTCACCCACACACGCACACACACGCGACAATTCACGCACACATACACACAAATGCACCACAGACGCATCCACACACGCACCCAAACACGCACGCACACGCGAAAAGACGCGCACACTTACACATATGCACCACTCACGCACCCATTCACACACGCGCCAACACACATATACAAACGCACCCACACACACGCAACCAACAACGCACCCACACACGAATCCACACACGCACCCACACACTCACCGACACACGCACACACACACGCACCTCCCCCCTCACACACACGCAAACACACGCACACACTACACTCATCGACACGCATGCAAACGCGCAAAGACACGAACACATAAGCATGAGCACCACACACACACCCACCGACGCAAGCACGAATCAAGACACGCGCCCACACACGCATACATTCACACACACGCACCACACACACACACCCACGCATGCTCCGACACACGCACACACACATGCACCACACACACACACACACGCACCCACACACGCAAACACACGCACCAATACACGCACAAACAGACGCACTCACACATATGCACGCAAACACCCGCATCCACACACACGCACCCACAAACGCACCTACACACACACACATGCACACACACATACACACGCCAGCACAAGCACACACCCACGCACCCCCCCCCCACACACACACACTCACATACGCACCACACACTCACACATGCACACACACGCGACAACACACGTACATATACACAAGCACCCACACACGCACCCACACATTAATCCACACCCGCACCCGACACACGCATATATACACACGCACACGTGCAAAGACACGCACACACACACACACACACACATGTGCACCACACACGCACCACACACACACCCACGCATTCTCCGACACACGAACTCACACGCATTCACTCAGACACACACACACGCACCCATACACGCACCTACACACACACACCAGCACATGCACGCACACACACACACACACACACACACTTACATACGCACCACGCACCCTCACACGCACACAAACGCGACAACACACGCACACTTGCACACGCATCCACACACGCACCCACATGTGAGCACACACGCGCCAACACACGCACATACACTCACACACACACATACACACACACACAAACGAATCCACACATGCACGCACACACGCACCGACACACGCACACATACACATGCACCCATACACCCGTACCCACACACTGGCATCCACACATGCAAACACACGCCCCAACACACGCACACACACACACACACACACACATGAACCCAAACACACACACACACACACATACATGCAGCCACTCACACGCACCCACATACACACATTCGCCCACACACGCACACAAACACACACACACACACCCACACACACGCACCCACACACGATTCCACACACGCACCCACACACGCACTAATATACGCACAGACACATGCAACCACTCACACTCACCAACGTACGCAAACACACAAACACACCCGCGAATCCACACACGCACCACACAAACATCGACACACGCACACACACACACACACATGCACCCACACACACACGCAACCACACACGCACCCTCACACGCACCACACACGCACCCACACAAACAAATGCGCCAGCACAAGCACACACAAACACACGCACGTACACCCGCACACACATGCGCGCCAACACACGCACCCTCACAAACAAACGCACCCACCCTCACACATACCCCAACCTACCCACTCCACCCAACCTCCCCACTCCACCCAACCTCCGCACTACACCAAAACTCCGCACTCCACCCAACTTCCGCACTCCACCCAACCTCCGCACTCCACCCAAATTCCCCCCTCCACTCAACCTCCGCACTCCACCCAACCTCCCCACTCCACCCAACCTCAGCTCTCAACCCAACCTCCGCACTCAAACCCAACCTACCCACTCCACCCAAGTTCCCCACTCCACAAAACCTCCCCACTTCACCCAACCTCCCCACTCCACTATACCTCCCCACTCCACCCAACCTCCCGACTCCACTATTCCTCCGCACTCCTCCCAACCTCCGCACTCCACCCAACCTCCCCACTCCACCCAACCTCCACACTCCACTATGCCTCCGCACTCCACTATATTATATTATATTTTATTATGCTATGCTATGCTATGCTATGCTATGCTATGCTATGCTATGCTATGCTATATTACATTACATTACATTACATTACATTACATTACATTACATTATATTATATTATATTATATTATATTATATTGTCATCCAACTTCCTCAATGTTCTTTATCTTTTTTTGATTGCATCACCCAACCTTCATATAACTCGAGATCTTTACAATGTCGTCACCCGACTTCCATGTCTCTCCAGATCTGTTCCTTGTCGTCATCCAACCTCCAAATCATCCGACCTACACATCACACCAGATCTTTTCCATGTCGTCACCCGACATTCACATCACACGAGATCTTTTCCATGTCTTCATCCGACCTCAACAACACTTCAGATCTTTCTGTGTCGTCATCCGATCCACACATCACTCCATATATTTGTCATGTCTTCATCCAACTTCCTCAATGCTCCTCCAGGTCTTTTCCATGTCTTCACCTAATCTTCACATCATCCGACCTTCACATCACTCCAGATCGTTTTTTAGATCATCACCCAATCTCCGTATCACTCCAGATCTTTTCCATGTCGTCATGCGACCGCCACGTCACTCTAGATGCATAGTAATGAACTGTATTCATAGCATAAGTGTTACTTTTGTCTCTTTAATGAGATACACTTTTTGTTATAATAATGTGTATTTATATGTACATGTACATATGTATGAATGTATATGTGTGTATGTATGTTGTGGATATGTATGCATATATATGTATATATATATATATATATATATATATATATATATATATATATATATATATAATATAATGTATGCAACCGCGGTCACATACAGTCTCCTATGCAAAGCAATAATGCAAGACCAAGTTTGATTGAAATTGGCCAAAATGAATGACTTTAATATGTACACATTATCAACAACAGTTACATCAGTAGTCTCAGCAAACATGTCTTATACATATGTACAACCAACACCAACAATATCACCCATTATCGCCCGAGTCCCAACCGCTTCAAAGCCACGAAAACAGCACCCTTAACACTACGCCAAAGCTTATAGTTTCCTAGGTCATTAAAATGCACCCCATCCCCCCGGAAAATGTTACGCTGCGACTGCCAAAATCCGCGGTGATACCAAAAAGACAAACTTTCAGTGTCGCAAACTGCCTTCAAGAATTCATTAATCTCTAAAACCCGTTGGGTGCCCTCTTCCCAAGAATAGCGGCGAACACACTGTCGTCTAACGACCTGACAAACGACTACATGGGATATCCCTCTAGCAACCAGCGACTGCGCATAATCGTACAATCGCATACCTACCGTAAGTACGGATTCGCGACTCCCGTACACATCATTCCCCGAAAGACAAAGCACAACGATAGCAGGCCGATGCAAATCCAGTAAACGGAGGACATCGGCGTCGTCACGAACAGACGAGACGATGCCACCCCGATACCCGGCAAATTTAAAATGGCAATCCGTGCCTACAACGGATGACCCAGTTCCGAAACGTATGCCGGACGACGAGACGAAACGTTCCAGCCAAGAAACGTGACTATCCCCCAGCACTAAAGCGAGGGTAGTACCCGCCATCAGATAAAATATACTTAGCTGCACCTGGGTGGAGGGAACGCGAGCAGTTGAAGTCGTCAGATGGCAAAATGGCGGCACGCACGAGGGCCGAGGCGAACAAAGGAATCAGCTCCCGCAAGTTCGACGAAAGGGGGCCGCCGTAGCCACAGGCACTAAAACACACTATGAAAACTATTAGCAGACGATAAAAGTATAATACAAAATTTCCCAACACCTAACAACACTAAATTTGCAAATACGAATAAAATAAATTGATCTCCTGAGTGAACGACACAATGCTGCTTCTCGAACTCAAGTGGCGAATGGGACCGGTACTGGTTTGAACTGGATTTATATAGACTCCGGGTGTTTGATTACTCCTGGCCTAACCCACCAGATGTCGCCACTTGAATTATCACTTCACATAGGATTATTATATTTGTGTGTATCTTGTTATTAATCAAGTTATTTTATGTACATCATGTACTATTAGAGGTAGAACTTTTTATGTTATTTTAAAGGGCGTCCAGTTCGTTCAACCTGTTTAGTTTTTACTGGCGTCCTGGCATTCATTATTAAAACATGTTCGTTGTATTTTATATGCCAAACAAATGTCAATTCAATTCAATTCCAGCAGGAAAATGTGCTGTGGTACAGTGGGTGCGTGCTGGCTGGGTGCATGTACAGAGGGGTGCCAACTAAGGCGTGTTGAATTGTAAACTTCTGGCTGCTCGCCTCTGCACCACGTTTGTTGGTGTTTTATTTGGTGGTGGGGTCCCAGACGGTAGTTCAGCGTATTCTAGTGTTAGTCTAACATAGGTTTGGTAACAATATGACTTGAATGGTCTTGGGCAGTTGCTGTGATACGTCTATGAAAGAAGAGAGCGATGTTTGCTTTCTTTGTGATAGCAACTACGTGGTGGTTCCAGGACAGTTTGCTATTGATATTTACTTATTTAGGTGATTTGCAGTGTTGTGTAGCCGTTCTCCAGGCTTGGTTGAGCTTTCTCTTGCTTTGTTGAGCTTTCTCTAGCTTTGTTGAGCTTTCTCTTGCTTTGATTTAGAAATAAGGTCTACGACTAGAAATATTGTGTGGTCGTAAATATAGTAGTCGGAGTTGGTTTAACTTTATTTGTAACCCTTAACATTTCACATTTATCTGGGTGAAATGTATTAGCCAGGTCTTCTGCTGTATGAGCACTGCATTTTCCTCGCCACTGTTTCTGCGATACACCAGACTGTCATCTGGAAACAGTTTGATATGTGACGTTACATAGTCTGGCATGTTATTGATGTATGTCAGAAACAGCAGCGGTCCCAATACAGTGCGTTGCGATACGACTGATAGGACTGGGGTCTCTTTGGATGTGTTATCGTTTACAAGGAATGTTTGGGTACGGTTCTGTAGGAATTATGTTATCCAGTTTAGTGTTTACTCAAGCAGAGTAGAATAAAGTGATTGTAGTCTTTCAGGCATTGCAAATCTATCCTTTCCATTTTTATTTCATTTACCTCAACTTCTCACGAACATATTTAAGCATGAAACTCAAATACTAGCATATATTATCTATGTTATGATCCCGTCCGTATTAGAGCATCCGTAGTCTTCGACCAATCAACAATCGGCACCTGACTCTGTCATCTGGCTGTGGTTACACCGTTGCAATGGGCGACACGATACACAAGATAATGCACGGAACACGCCGTAGTCTATATAAGCCTACTACAACAGATTACCATGAGCCTAAATCGTCATTGGAGTTCGTTTATAAGTATTGTTCTTATGTATAAGACGCGAGATAAACAAACTATCAGTTAAGATAAGAAACTTATAACATAATAAATTATATTTATGACCTGATTTTTTAGTATGGTGTAACAGAAACCGAGATGATGGTAATAGTCGATAATACAATCCATATTTGATCAGCCTTCGCTTTTACGTAAATCTGCCATCCGAGCGGTATTACTGGTATCCAGCCATATAACAATAATGCTAAAACGATTACCATAATATATCATTACTAACAAAACTTCCACAAACGCTTTAGTTTATTTTTATTAGTCGGAAACTACAGTTGTCTACCGTCATTAGAATATCATTCGTGTGGCTTGTCTCCAATTAACTCCAATCTCGCCAACTATCGTGAAACACTTTCAGACCATGTAGATCTCCCGCATACCGCTATTTTGGTATTCAGGAACGTTTTTGTTGTTGCTCTTGTTGTTGGGAAATTCCTATGTGTGGCTCATCGTATAAGCATGCGTTTAACAAAATATCGGGCAGCCAACACGTATTCGTGTGATGTACAAGTACTGTATGATCTGTCTATAATTAGTGTTTATCTTAAATTGTTCACAAGTATGTGCAGATTCAATAAAAGTCACCCTATCTAGTGGACCATCCAACTGCAAAGCCCTTCAAGATCTCTAAGGAACTTTACTCCCTTTAGAGTGTTTTCATAGCATTATCAACATCTTATGTAGAGGTATATGACTACTGCCTGGATGTTGGTGATAACACGGTCTTGAAGAGAAGATTTAATTCGAAATATTTATAGCCGTGATTGTCACCCACGAGTTTGCAAAAAAACAAATTGGATGTTGATGGAATCAGACGAACTGAGCCATTCAACAAATGACAAAAGAACAGTTGCTGGAGAAACTTGTGCTGGCCAAAGGTGACACAATCCAATAAGCTACTACACAAGATCCCCCCATGAGAGGTGCTGTCTCATATCCGATGGAACGAGTGACAGTCTTGCAGGGTGTTGGTGGCTGTCAATTACTTCAGTAACTACAAATACTTTGACAAATCATATGTTAAGTTCATCCGCACAAACCTTCGAGGTCATGACCAAGTAAAGGTTATTGTTGACAATTATGCGAAAGTATCCCCACTGAAAGAAGCAACACATTGCAGAGGCAACTCCAAGGGAATACGATGTAGCGTACGTAGTACCGATTCAACGTACATCAACTATATCTTCCTGGCTCAAAATGTGTCTACCAGTGTGAACATACGCGAATAAGCACACACTCGCATGATTACACATACAGTGAAAGTTGCGGAAACAGATTCAGAGTGTACCTAAACTCCCATGACGCTGATGTCATGCTCCTGGCTCTTTGTTACGTCCAACATCTGGGTACCAGCTTCACAGCATTTGTGTACCAATGCTCCAAGCCGAACTGTACTTGCTCCACAGGCAGGATTTGCAGAAGAAGCAGAACAGTTCGTTGAAGTGGTCACGGGCAGCGAAAAGGTCTTATATACACCATTATGACTCGTGGGAAGTGTGTCTGGTCACTCTGGTGGCATCTGTCCAAACTACTCAACCATGTACAAGGATTACACAAACTCCGACGTACATGTGTGTGGAGCATATAAGGCGAGTACATGTACATGCATGTGTTCACGGTACGTAGCCTTAGACCCAATCATCCCCAAATCGCTGGAGCTTGGACAACAACGGCAATGTGGCTGACTGTTTTCACTGCAAAGCAAGGAATTACCTGCTCCAGGATCCAGTCCAGTGTCAGTTTTGCAACTGACGCAATGCAGCAGCGCATAACAAATCTTTGTCATGTTGGCGGATAACATATGATCATTAACTGTGACTGTGTGAACGTTGCACCGGGGAGTGTCGGTGTTTGAAAGCCAACATAGATGTTGGGGGTGGATGAACAGCATTGGAGTTCGCAGTATGGATTGTTTGTTTTTAATGTTTGAATTGGCGGCTCTTTCAGCTTTACCAAATATCCAGATAAAATATTTTAAACCGTTGCACGAAAACAACTACATTTTCGCATCATCTTCATGCTTCGACGATAGGTAGACCTTAAGACACGGAATATAATAGGTTCCCTTAAGCATTTTGATGGGCGCTATCTTTAAAACTTGCAGACATTTGAATGTCGTTGAAATTCTACACATTACATTTTGACATCAACCTAAGCTGTGAAAATAATACGTTTTGTCGGGAGCCATCTCTTAAAATGGTGAATATTACAAAATTGCGAATACTTGAAAGTCAGTAAAGGTCAAAAATAATACAATTTAAATAACCATATCTAAAAACATTTTGGCATCCATTTTGTGGCTTCAGATTATGTCGTTTCTTAAGATATCCGAATGCCATCTTTAGCAATCGCGGACATGTGAATGTCAGTGAAAGTAAAGTGTAAATTGTTGTATATCGCCATCCACCATGCTATGCGATAGCATCAACATTACTGCTCAGTGTGGCGTAATTTTTGAGATATTGTGACATTTGTATTGACGACCGGCATCTTTAAAAAGGGCTGAAGTGAAATCCCCAAAATGCTATATTTGAAATTCCTGTCCCTAGAGACATATATCCACACACCACAATTATTGCACTAGATGAAACAGTTATTAACGTAAGGGGAAATTAAATGTGGCGGCCATTTGTCAAATGGCAACTAAGTCACAATGGGACTAAACAGAAAAATGGCAACGTGGGTTTTTAAGTTGACTTTAAACTCATTTGCCAACATTATATAAACAAATTAAGCTTCTTTTGCATTTTACGACATGCTATTAATAAGTATTATGAATGGAGTACCCTACATCTTATTATGTATTCTCCATATACGCAATATCACGTTGTAAATGTTGTAATCATTACTCGATTTCCACGCATAATTTAATCACTCCAGCTAGAAGGTTATCCCCTCCCTACACTTGTCACATGTTCGGTGGCTTTCTCCACTGGGTGCGGTGACGAAGGCTCGTGTAATTACTAACATACCGACCTCCTGGTGGATTTGTTGTCAATCAATTATTTCGAAGTATAACTAATTAATTCCACATTCGGGAAAGAGAAAATTCCCACCACGGGTGTTCGTTGCACATAAGCGGACATTATACTTTGTCGTCTACGAGATATCAATTACGTCACACATGTATCCGGCACACCAGCAAAAGAAGGATTGAGTAGGAAAAACAGCCTATGTAATTAAACACAATGATAATACTAAGGCATTCACGACATTGTGGTAGGCATGCCTAAGTAGAATATATTAAACAATAACTATTCAAATACAATCTACCAGTCGACATGAGAAAACCAAAATAGAAGTAGGATGGGTTTAATTAATTAGCAGGAGAGAATACGTCGGAATGATATTGTATTCAACGTCCATGACACACCACCCACGTGTGTATGATTACCTCACGTAGACCAGTGTCCACGCTATTGCATGACGCTGTCACTGGCAGTCTGTTGCCGACTTCCAGGCGTCTGGTGGTGACAGAAAGGTCCCAGTGATTTGTCCAGTACGTAAATGTTCAACGTGACAAATTATATTACTGTTAACGTCGGATTCACGCACACACATTGGCGACGAAGAAAACCTGCAAAGACAACACCGCCGTCAAGTACAGCCGTTTACTGAGCACCTCTCTTTTATATCAGGTTGGTAACAATGGCATGTTGCTTAATGATCCGGTACCCCAATAACAACCCGCTGTTCAGCATAAGTTTTATATATATATATATATATATATATATATATATATATATATATATATATATATATATATATATATATATATATATATATATACGGGGGTAATGTAACGTAGTTCTTATTGTGACACAAATATGGGATTTCATTTTGTATACACGAGACACAGTATCAAATTAAACCAATACTTCGATACGCGTTGGGTTATACGGAATCGAAATGTACTACTTAGGAGATTATGTACGTATACCTACGTAAAAAGGCAAGTAAATTTAATTAATAAAATACTAATAATTCAATGGCGCAACAACACCATCTTGTCGTAAAACGTAACACTTATCAACCAAACTTGCTCGACCCATCCGGCAAAGCCCCATAAGTGCCAGTGTACTATTCTCAAAACGATATTTCGCACGCGAATCATCATAAACATTGACATAGTAGCTAGCACAACAGTAGATTCCACGTCTGATTATTACTACTAGTCTACCAATTGTTTATTAATACAGCCAGTGGTGGCTAGGGAGATGCGAAACCGTTGAACAATGCCCGCTTCCTGTAGACATATTTTGACCTGCTCTTACGACTGCTGTAGATCCGTGTGACTTGGCGACTTGGTGAGAGAGATTAAGACGGCCGGGACCATGAAGATGAGCAACCCTCTCTCCAGTGTTGTGTCCAGCGAAGGGTCTTACTCGCAATCGGAATGGGAGGAAGAATATAACGACGATTCGACAAAACGTACGTGGCCATCCTCGATAATATATGGCGGAATCGATAATTTGTTAGAACACGTTGTAAACAGCCTCTGTATCAGTCCGTTTTTGTATTGAGGCCTTTGTTAAATTATTTATGTAACGTGGCCACACTTCTACTTCGTAATACAGCATTTACCACACTGGAAGACATGTTGATACCATCACTAGACACACAGTAAGAACAATGGAGTTCCGAACAATGCAGTTGTCCTAAATATAATTATAAAATACCTGTCGTCTGTACACTGTCCAGGCCTCGGCTCCGTATAGGAGGGTGGACAGCACGATTGCACGGTATATCTTGCCTTTAACCCGCATGGACACATGGTGGTTGTTCCAGAGACTCTGGCGTAGTCGGCCGAAAGATGCACTAGCCTTGGCCATCCTACTCTGTATTTCATCGTTAATGCATCCGTCACTTGATATAGTGCTTCCGAGGTAGGTGAATTCCAGAACAGAGTTCAGCTTGTTTCCATCAACCATGATATCCTCCTCTCTGGTTGTTGTAGAGTTGGGTTGGTACAGCACCTCGGTCTTCTTGATGTTCATCTTCAGGCCGAACTTCTTTGACGCATTGGAGAAAGCATCCACTAATTTCTGCATCTCTTCAGCAGAGTGTGCAACCAGTGCACTGTCATCTGCGAATAGCAGCTCTCTCTCATCAGTATCCGAGTAGTCTTGGTCTTCGCTCTGAAGTGTGCGACGTTGAATAGGTCAGCGCTCTGTCTGGACTGTATGTAGACGCCATCACCCATGTCTCGGAAAGCATCATCGAGCATTGCTGATAGGAAGTTTGAAAAGACCGTGGTGGCCACATAACCTTGCTTGACCCCATTTGTGACCCTGAACGATTCCGAGACTTCCCCTCGAACACTAACATTCGCCATCATTCCGGTATGTAGTGCCTCGATCATTGTTGTGAACTTCTCTGGGCAGCCATACTTCTTCAGTAGCTGCCATAGTCCAGTCCTCCCAACTTTATCGAATGCCTCACTGAAGTCGACAAATACCATGTACAGTGGTCGGTCCTGCTCAATGCACTTTTCTTGTAGTTGTCGGAGACAAAATATCATTTCTATGGTGCTCCGGTTACCTCTGAAGCCACATTGTGTCTCTGGAACTACCTCTGGTGTTATGTGGGTAGATAGTCTGTTGAGGAGGATCCTGGCAAAGATCTTGCCTGCAATGGAAAGAAGAGAGATTCCTCTGTAGTTCCCACAGTCTGTTCGGTCACCTTTCTTGTAGATGGTTATGATGCTGGCATTCTTCCATGCTTGTGGTACAGAACACATCTCCCAGGCATTGGTGATTAGTTGGTGCAGTCTGCTGAACAGATTGTCTCCTGCATGCTTCCATACTTCTGCAGGAATTCCATCTCCTCCAGGTGCTTTGCCATCTTTCAGGCCGGCGATTGCTCTAGCCATCTCATCCATAGTTGGAATCTCATCGAGGCGCTGCGGGATGTTGTCAAGAGCTTCGTGATCGATGTGGCCAGGGACGTTGAGTAGCTTCTGGAAGTGTTCACTCCATCTTGCCACAACTCTCTTGCTGTCAGAGAAGGTCTCCATTCCATCTGTTGATTTCAGTTGAACAAGTCCCTTCTACTTGGGTCTCCACACTCCCTTCAGTCCACTGTAGAAGCCCTTCATGTCGTTTCTGTCAGCAGCTCTCTGCAGCTCCACTGCCTTCCTTTCCCACCAGTCCGACTTCAGTGCACGGGTGTGTTTTTGTAACAGTCTGCAGGCATCTTTGTATGCTGCAGCGGTGGATGTAGTGCTCCTGGCTTGCTACACTCTCTGGTGGGCTTGGTCTCTTCTGCTCATAAGAATCTGTAGCTCCTGGTCGTTGGGGTCGAACCAATCCTGGTTTTTTCTGTCTGGCTTGCCAAGATATGTCTTGGCTATGTTGTATACGACATGCTGCTGAGCTGCCCATTCCTCGTCTGGTGTAGAGTTTTCCTTCTCCTCCCATTGGGCGAGAGCACTGTCCATCTGCTGCTCAAAACTCTCCCTATGGCTGATGGTACTTAGTTTTGCAGTGTTGAGCTTGGTCGACTTATTTGTCCCTTGCCTGTTGTGCTTTTGTCATATTCTGAAAGCCACTTTTGACCTCAGCATCTGGTGCTCGGTCCAACAGTTTGCTCCACGCATAGCTCGGGTGCTGTGGATGTCCATCTTATCCCGACACCTCGTGATAATGAACTCGATCATATGCCAATGTTTCGAACGAGGATGCATCCAGGTGGTCTTGCGTTCATCCTTCTGCTTGAACATGGTGTTCGTCACTGTCAGTGACCCTGACTCAATTATAAGCACGGATAATCCGGCCACATTTGAAGCAGTTTGTCTTCTAACAGGATATCATTCATTATGTCATGCGTAGTCTCCATTTCAGAAATACCGTAAACGCTACGGATTTTCATTGGCCAGTTTATTTTTTGCCGCTGAGCACATAGCTCGCCTTCAGCGCACTTGGTGAGACTTTCGCCTCGCGAGGCGGGAACTATTAAACACGATAGATATTTTCTTCACCGCCTAGTGTAGCACTTTGCTCACTAAAAGCGCGGCGCTCACTAGAGCTATCAGATCAGCAAACAGGCAGGCGTGGGTCTTAGGTTAGCTGATAGCTCTCGTGTGCGCCGGGCTTTAGGCCGACGGGCGTTGGGAGAATGGCTCAACAACCTAGAGTACAACAACTCAATTCGGTCGCTTGATTCCGATAGCGACTATAAACATTGCTGGTTTAAATGTTTCTTTTACTTGCCCATTATGTCAAAAGTATTTAACCAGAAAAAATCAACTGCCGACGTCACGTCCTCCGCGGCCATTGTTCCAATAAGAAGTCTGCTGCACACTTGGGTGATATTGTGGTAAGTTTACGTTTTCTACTACCATTAAATAAATACACAGTCGTCCATCATTATAATGATAAAGTACATTTCGTTCATCTAAACGTCACCTTATTTCCTACCCACAACTTTGCTTACGTAATGCTCTCATCGTATCAAGAGAAGTATAGTAATTTAGGCACTCTTGTGGTCTTACCCATTTAGTCATCACATTGTTGTCACTATTGTAGGTCGTCGTAACATACCACAATGACCACGCTGAACCACCAGACTCTTCGGCTGACGTGGAGTTATAAACTACAAAACAAGAGATGCCCGATTCACTAGTCGATACTAATGACAATCAACCAGTGACGTCTTCCCCGCGCTATGTGAATGCGAGGAGACGCACCCTGTCAGCGAGCTGGAGCAACACTTGAAAGAGTGCGTGGAACGCGATATAGCTTTACAACGCAACGTCCTACCCACGTTACATATCATTGTACCAGACTTGTACATTGTAAAAGTGTCATCCATCGACGATCTCGTCACCCAACTTATCAATCTAAACACCAGCCAGGGTGGTGAGGACCAATAAGCAAATTGACGGGTGCATGTCTGCATGACTCCATCGACGGTACTTTTTGAATATTTTATTGTGTTTTACTTGAATAAAATGTGCAAATCTTATTGCTCGGTCTTTCTCCTGTCAGTGTTATGACTAGCGTTCAGCCAGGTCCCCGTTGCGTAAAGTATGGTCACTCTTTTTACACAAATGGTTAGTAACGTTGTTGTCATCCCACCACCCATGTTGTCACGGGACAACTTTCACAGTCTATCCTTTCATTGTTTAGTCTTCTATAACAAAACGTGGTATGTAGACTTACCATTATTTGACAAAGTTATCGACGAATTTTTGGACAAAATAAGTCATCAATCAAGACTATTTCATAGGTAATGATATGTTTTCTATCTTTTAGTGATGGATAATCAATTTAGGTCATTGTGCGTGCGCAATGTTAATTTTGATATATCCCGGCAATATCAAAAGGTGCCGTAAAATGTATATTAAGTGCCAGAGGAATTTTTTTTTTTAAATATTGCTTTATATATATATATATATATATATTTGCAGAATATATAACATTATATTATTCATTATATAATGTAATAATGTAATATTGTTATCAATTATACATGCATATGCATATGCATATGTATATGTATATGTATATGTATATGTATATGTATATGTATATGTATATGTATATGTATATGTATATGTATATGTATATGTATATGTATATGTATATATATATATATATATATATATATATATATATATATATATCTATATATATATATATATATATATATATATATATATATATATATATTATATATATATATATATATATATATATATATATATATATATATATATATATATATATATATATATATATATAATATATATGTATATGTATATGTATATGTATATGTATATGTATATGTATATGTATATGTATATGTATATGTATATGTATATGTATATGTATATGTATATGTATATGTATATGTATATGTATATGTATATGTATATGTATATGTATATATATATATATATATATATATATATATATATATATATATATTGAAGGCCCGCAAGTGGTGACGAGCGAGGTGACGACGGAGAGCGCGAGCGATGACAAGACAGCGTCGCCGTTCAACCATGGACGGAGAAAGCAGCAATGGTACATCTTGTCCCTCCTCTCACTACAGTTCATCATGCTAATATGCGTTGCTTCCTACTACATCAGTCTGAGAGTGGCCGTCAACAGCAATGTCACCAAGGTGAGGACACTATATAGTGACGTGGATACTGGTGAAGTGTGTGAAGACACTGGTGAGGTGTGTGACGACACTGATGGCGTGTATGAGGACACTGGTGAGGTGTATGAGGACACTGGTGGGGTGTATT
This sequence comes from Oasisia sp. SBJ-2009, assembly GCA_964017155.1. Lineage (NCBI taxonomy): Eukaryota > Metazoa > Annelida > Polychaeta > Sabellida > Siboglinidae > Oasisia > Oasisia sp. SBJ-2009. The sequence continues at coordinate 12,751,464 of OZ024866.1, forward strand.
TGGACACTGGTGAGGTGTATCAAGACACTGGTGAGGTGTATTTGGACACTAGTGATGTGTATGAGGACACTGGTGGGGTTTATGAGGACACTGTGTTAGGTGAGGTGTATGAGGACACTGGTGGGGTGTATGAGGACACTGGTGAGGTATGTTAGGTGAGGTGTGTTACGACACGGGTGAGGTGTTTGAGGACACTGGTGAGGTGTGTTACGTTTGAAGAATGTACATCCCGAACATATCCCTGTTTAAGAAGTACACTTGCCCTGCTTTATACGCAGCTTCATGCTGATGAACTGACTGATATTATGCAAGTATGGCTTATTGAAAGTGATGTGTTGTGCAGATAAACAGAGTCATCCAACTAAGTACAAACCTAAGTAAAGTGGTGAACAAACTGCAGCTGGAAAGAGACCAAGCGATTCTGTACCGGAACAAGTTCAGGCCGACGGTGAAAGTATCGCTGCTGAAGAGTTACGAGGAAACAGACAAGGTAATACAGAACAATAGGTCTACTACTTACATCACCAATATATATATATATATATATATATATATATATATATATATATATATATATATATACATATATATATATATATATATATATATATATATATATATATATATATATATATATATATATATATATATATGTATATTGACTGCTGCTGTTATGGCTGCTGCAGTTGCTGATTGATGCAGCTGTTGCTGCTACTGCGGCTGCTGTTGCACAAGTTACAGTATTTGGATAATATACATTTGTATATGTCGCATATTAGTTACAGTACAGCTGTGGTCTCCACATCGTCATGTAAGGCTACTAGTTACAGTTGAGCGTTCGTGGACGACAATGTAGCGTGGTTTTCAGTATAATTTCTATATTGCGTAGTGTTATGTTATACACAGTATGATAAGTTGCGTGTTTACTAATTGAAACTTTATTAAAACAAAAGGAAATGTTTGGTTACTATACATGTTTTAGATTGTCACAATATTGTGGTCGTTTACACGTGGTTAATGAATCAACGAGAACATCTCGTTTATTCACTGTGCCACCTTCAACAACTTGTCGATGCATAATACATCTAACCCCATTCTACGTTTAACGTAGGATGGTAGAATGATACCGTTAAAGGAAAACTGTAGCCGTTGCTGGCCATTGCAGGTGTTCGGTAGCTTGTCTATGTGGCCTGTGAACTTAAAGCGCGACACGTCGCGAGAGTTCTACAGCAAGGACGCCTTCCACGCCAAACTGATCGTGCACCGCGGAGACCTCACCTCGAGCAGCATTGACGTCATCGTTGAGATCGCCTTCTACTCTCGATCCATCAACACGCTGACGAGCTGGATCAGAGACGCTATTACAGATACCTACATCAGACGCACATGGAAGACATTGGTGCGTGTGCGTGTGCGTGTGCGTGTGCGTGTGCGTGTGCGTGTGCGTGTGCGTGTGCGTGTGCGTGTGCGTGTGCGTGTGCGTGTGCGTGTGCGTGTGCGTGTGCGTGTGCGTGTGCGTGTGCGTGTGCGTGTGCGTGTGCGTGTGCGTGTGCGTGTGCGTGTGCGTGTGCGTGTGCGTGTGCGTGTGCGTGTGCGTGTGCGTGTGCGTGTGCGTGTGCGTGTGCGTGTGCGTGTGCGTGTGCGTGTGCGTGTGCGTGTGCGTGTGCGTGTGCGTGTGCGTGTGCGTGTGCGTGTGCGTGTGCGTGTGCGTGTGCGTGTGCGTGTGCGTGTGCGTGTGCGTGTGCGTGTGCGTGTGCGTGTGCGTGTGCGTGTGCGTGTGCGTGTGCGTGTGCGTGTGCGTGTGCGTGTGCGTGTGCGTGTGCGTGTGCGTGTGCGTGTGCGTGTGCGTGTGCGTGTGCGTGTGCGTGTGCGTGTGCGTGTGCGTGTGCGTGTGCGTGTGCGTGTGCGTGTGCGTGTGCGTGTGCGTGTGCGTGTGCGTGTGCGTGTGCGTGTGCGTGTGCGTGTGCGTGTGCGTGTGCGTGTGCGTGTGCGTGTGCGTGTGCGTGTGCGTGTGCGTGTGCGTGTGCGTGTGCGTGTGCGTGTGCGTGTGCGTGTGCGTGTGCGTGTGCGTGTGCGTGTGCGTGTGCGTGTGCGTGTGCGTGTGCGTGTGCGTGTGCGTGTGCGTGTGCGTGTGCGTGTGCGTGTGCGTGTGCGTGTGCGTGTGCGTGTGCGTGTGCGTGTGCGTGTGCGTGTGCGTGTGCGTGTGCGTGTGCGTGTGCGTGTGCGTGTGCGTGTGCGTGTGCGTGTGCGTGTGCGTGTGCGTGTGCGTGTGCGTGTGCGTGTGCGTGTGCGTGTGCGTGTGCGTGTGCGTGTGCGTGTGCGTGTGCGTGTGCGTGTGCGTGTGCGTGTGCGTGTGCGTGTGCGTGTGCGTGTGCGTGTGCGTGTGCGTGTGCGTGTGCGTGTGCGTGTGCGTGTGCGTGTGCGTGTGCGTGTGCGTGTGCGTGTGCGTGTGCGTGTGCTGTGCGCCGCGCCGCGCCGCGCCGCGCCGCGCCCTGTTTTTATGTTCAATCGCTTTTACTGATTAATGTTATAAGCAAACAAAGCCAATTTATGTTTGTAAAATAAAATAAACTATGTGCATGGGTAGCGTTGTGGTTTATGTTTGTGGTTTATAGTTTTGGTTTATGTTTTGGGCTTACAATCATCCCGGTTTGGGATATCTGCTTTCTTAAATTTATTACTACGGCAGTGATATGTATTTATTATGGTTAACACAACAACTTGTACTGTCCTTATGCCTATTCAGAAGTCTTCCGACAAGATGCCATTTTGTAACACGGCGAAATTATGAACGACTCAAAAACGTTTGAAACAGTGGATATCTCACCCTTAACTTTATTGTCTTCCTATGTGTCTTCCTAGTATGCCTATGTGAAGATCGTAGACTCGACGGAGAACGCTGCGTTGACCCGGGCACTGGGCACCGTATACTTCATACATGGCGGTTTCGGGGTACGTTGGCTAAATGTGCATTGACGCATTACGGATGTTGCATGTGGAACGATATTAGGGCCATAATTCCAATTCAATATTACAAGTATTTTGTATAGCATTGTGACATGACAACATGCGGTGTGCCCTTATATTAATAAACCTACACAGTTTGTGTAAAGTACTAACGTTCACATTCTACTTCTAGACAATCATGTTTATATACATGTGTACATGTGGGGTCTAAACCCCCGATTAACATATATTTGTCCGCGTTGTACGAAAAATGTTTAAATACACACATTTAGTACCGTCATTTACGAATATATTATAAGCATTGCTGATTTGCTCAGTAGTTGATAATCAACGCCATTCACGGTGTGAGCGGTCGCACCAACAGGAAGTAGACACCACGGAAACTGTGTGAAGACGCACTTCATTATTTCTGTCAGTTGGCATTATTCGCTAGAGAACCCAACAGCAAAAACAGAAAGGTTAAACATGTACACATTTTATTAGAACATTATACATAAGCGCATATATGCAAAAACCTATATATGCCCATTTGACATGCACATTTGACTTCAGCGCATTCCACCAAACGAGAAAACAGCTTAACACAGTCAATAATACAGGGTGATGCGATTAGCATATGAAAGTTCGAACAACACGCACAATTACTTTATAAGACGAATATTAGAACGACATGCAACAATGCAATAGAACATTACATCTAAAATTGAAAGTATCGCCTATTATTCATCTTTATTCCATTACATACCGGATATACACAAATGCGCGCGCGCGCACGCACGCACGCACGCACGCACGCACGCACGCACGCGCGCACGCGCACGCACACGCACACGCACACGCACACGCACACGCACACGCACACGCACACGCACACGCACACGCACACGCACACGCACACGCACACGCACACGCACACGCACACGCACACGCACACGCACACGCACACGCACACGCACACGCACACGCACACGCACACGCACACGCACACGCACACGCACACGCACACGCACACGCACACGCACACGCACACGCACACGCACACGCACACGCACACGCACACGCACACGCACACGCACACGCACACGCACACGCACACGCACACGCACACGCACACGCACACGCACACGCACACGCACACGCACACGCACACGCACACGCACACGCACACGCACACAATATGGGTATGTATATGTATATGTATATGTATAAGTATATGTATATGTATATGTATATGTATATGTATATGTATATGTATATGTATATGTATATGTATATGTATATGTATATGTATATGTATATATATATATATATATATATATATATATATATATATATATATATATATATATATATATATATATGTGTGTGTGTGTGTGTGTGTGTGTGTGTGTGTGTGTGTGTGTGTGTGTGTGTTTTTGAACACTTGTGTACGTGTGGGGGCATGTGATGTTGTGTACTTGCGACTGTGCGATCAACCTTTATGTCGTGTATTCTTTCACAATGTGGTTTTAACATTGCAGACGTATGACGAACTGAAAATGTTTAATAGCGTCGTCGAATCATTCAGTTTAAACTACGCCAGCGCTCTCCAGATGTCGAAGCGTGTCACCTCCTTCCGTGAAGCTGTAAATGACTTCGCCGGATATGACGTCGTCGGTTCCATCCAGAAATATCAGGTAACGAACAAATAAACGAATATGATATCCGCCCATGGTGTTCCATGTAATAATATCGCAGAGACAGTCTTGAGGTATCGCTATATGTGTTTACTGTATTACGTATACTGGCAATATTACTTACACTGGTTCGTCTTCGTGTTGGCGCCTCATATACACTGGCGTGGTTCTGAGACGGTTTTCTACCGTACACGTAAGGGACGTTTGCTATCAATCACATGTTACCTGTGCTTCGCGTTGATCCAGTGTGGAACCTACAGGAGGACCAGGAGTCGCTCATATGTATCTCGGCAAATATAAGTAATTTGTGCAACGTGTTTAAAGATACAATGGCCGACGATAGTAGGCTGTGGGGTATATACTGCTGGTATGTCGTTGATTTATCGACATGTCAGTGAATGTCTTGTGTACTTGTCACGTAGACACTCTTGCGTCAGATGGTCATCGTATTAACTACAGCACAATCTCATCTGCGTTGCAGAAGCTCATGGAGAACGGCTACGACCATCCCGCATCTTTCACGAACGCCAAGCGCTGGTTCGCTAACTCGAGTCTTATCGTTGACATGTTGTTCGCCCAACAGGAGAAACTTCGGCAAGAAATCGTGAGACAGTTGCACCTCCACGGCTCTGGTAGGTCATTCACCTCCCATCGCTTAGTGTATCCCTGAGTAATACACACGGACCTAGTACATCAGTAACATTTTCTAGTCCTAATAATGCTCTTGACATTTGCCAAGCTTGTGCCCACAAAACATCTTTCCACATATGAGCACTATGTTATAAAAGCGATGTAATACCTGGTTAATCAATATTTCCTGTATGTGTTTTTGCTTAAATAAAAATGGTCTACAAGTGTCCAAACAAGGTATGCGACACGGAATATCTCACTGCGGCGTATTGTGAGCATCCAGCCTATGTGAGTGAGTGAGTGAGTGAGTGTGTGTGTGTGTGTGTGTGTGTGTGTGTGTGTGTGTGTGTGTGTGTGTGTGTGTGTGTGTGTGTGTGTATGGTCTATGTGTGTGAATATATATGTATATACATGTTATATATATATATATATATATATATATATATATATATATATATATATGCTAGCGTGCGTGCGTGCGTGCATGCGTGCGTGCGTATGCGTCTACCTTGGTGTGCGTGGATGTGGACATGCTGATAGACCGAAGAGTTATTTGATTATGCATCTTTATAGAAACTGCAAGAATATGGCAATTAACGCACTAGTAGAGCAGATGTGTGAAGAAGAAGGAGTTGGATTTGTAGATTTGTGGGGATACTTTGTTGGGAAAGAAGATATGTATATGAGAGATGGCCTCCATCTAAGCGGAAAGGGCGCAGCAGTGTTCTCCGAGAACCTGCTTGAATCTATGGACAGAGGAACAGGTTGCAATTTCTTAAACTAGTTTCGCAGGGGGGATACACAGAGAAGCCAAATATTAGAGACATAGCTAAAGACAGCAAAACGAAATCAGCAAAGAACAGCCTGGAAAGCCCTACGGCATTTGGTTATAAATGTGTTTGTTTAAATGCAAGGAGCATAGTAAACAAAAGAAATGAACTAAACATTATGGTACAAGATATTGACCCTCACATAATAGGTATAACTGAATCTTGGGCCACCCCCGATATATCAGATGCCGAATTAGGAATGACAGGATATGTAATGTTTAGGAAAGATAGATTAGGAAGTAGGGGAGGCGGAGTTATTTTATATATTAAAGAATCCATCCAGGCTTATGAAATAAAATTAGAAAAAGAAGCAGAATGTGAAGAAGCTGTCTGGTGTAACATAGTTACAGGAAACTCAACATTAACTGTTGGGTTAGTTTATCGTAGTCCAAACATAAGCATAGAAGAGAATGAAAAAATGCACAACGCTATAAAAGAAGTGAGTAAACGGGACTGTATTATTATGGGGGATTTTAACCATGGGCATATACAGTGGACATCTCTACAGAGTACTGGGAGAGAGGGTCAAGAGTTTTTAAATTTAGGATCAGTATTGGGACCTATTTTATTCTTAATATATATCAATGATTTGGATGATGACATAACAAGCAAGGTGTTGAAGTTTGCGGACGACACAAAAGTGTTTAGGAAAATTAAAAGTGATGCAGATAGACAGCATTTACAAGACGATCTTAATAAGTTGATAGAATGGTCTGAGAAATGGCAAATGCTGTTTAACTTTGGAAAGTGTAAGTGCCTCCACACAGGACATGGGAATGAAAATGCATAATATACAATGGATGGTACTGTACTAAATACTACGGTAAAGGAAAAGGACTTAGCGTTAACCATTAGTGCTGACATGAAGGTATCAGAGCAGTGTGGAATTGCAGCAGCGAAGGCAAACCACATTCTTGGATTAATTAGGCGAAATATGGTGTACAAAGAAAAAGAACTAATAATGCCGCTTTATAAAACAATAGTTAGGCCTCATTTAGAATATTGTATACAAGCATGGAGGCCATATCGCAAGAAGGATATTGATATGCTAGAAAGAGTACAAAGGAGAGCAACAAAAATGATACCAAAACTCAGGAATATTAGTTATGAAATGCGTCTAAAAGAATGTGGTCTAACAACACTAGAAACCAGAAGATTGAGAGGAGATCAGATTGAGGTTTTTTAAATATTGAATGGGTATGAAAATATTGATAGAAATATTGTTTTCACGGTCAAGGAAGAGAGAAGGACTAGAGGGCATGGAGTTACATTAGCAAAGAAGCAGTGTAGACTAGATATTAGAAAATTTTCATTTTCTCAAAGAATAGTAAACGAATGGAACAGATTATCAGCTGATTGTGTAGGTGCTAGTAGTGTTAATATATTTAAAAATAAAATTGACATATACCTAAGACGGGCGGGGTATACTTAGATAGATAGGTTGGACTCTCGATAAGCCAAATGGCTTCCTTGTCCACCTGCCATCTATAGACTGGGTCAGTTTTCAAGAAATGTAAACCCTGAAGGCAAATCGTGTTAATTTATGGCATACATGCTATTTAGGGGTACTGAGCGGTGCTGAACTCGAATCTGCTGTATGCCCGGCTCAAAAATGGCTCATAAGCCCTAAAAAATGAAAAATCCAAGATGGCCGCCACCGCCGTGCTAAAATTAATAAATGTTCATATCTGTTTTACTAAGCAAGGTAGAAACATGAATGAAGTGTGTTTTTGTATGTTTTTTAATATGAAGAATCCAGCGGCAAACTCAGAGTTGTGATAAAATACCAAAATACTGCTTAAAACACATATTAGACTAGGCAAGTTTCATGAAAATGTGCATATTTAAAAAGCTGAAGACAAATCGTGTTAATTTATGGCATACATGCTATTTAGGGGTATTGAGGGGTGCTGAGCTCGAATCTGCTGTATGCTATGCTCTAAAATGGCTCATAAGCCATACAAATTGAAAAATCCAAGATGGCCGCCACCGCTATGCTAAAATAAAAATTCGTAAATGTTCATATCTTTTTTACTAAGCATGGTAGAAATATGAATGAAGTGTGCTTTTGTATGTTTTATAATATGAGGAATCCAATGCTGTACTCAGAAGTGTAATACAATGAATACACACTACAACAAAAATCGAAATTGTTGAAATAAATGTGATTTTTAAGAATGAACACTTCTTCAAGCAGGTAACAACAACCACCTTTATTTTTGTATCACTCACACGAACAAAAAGAACCCACTTGGTTTAATTACATAACACACACATATTTATGAAGTGATCTTCATGTCATATATGATGATATATACATGTATTTGTATACATATAGTTATACAGATCTCGTGTTATGAAACATTACATTTAACAACTAATATCAACATACACCCACATTTTATCACTCGTGGTTCAAATGTAAAAGCCTGCTGTTTCAGGTTGATCAGTCTACATGTGAGAATTCAATCCCGGTCCTCAAGGTCGTTCATGTCGTCGTGAATATTTCGACAGACGTCAGCACGTCTTTTACAAGCACACATTTCGATGCACTCCTTGCGAATTTTCCTACAGCCGCAGCGTTGGGTAAGACATCCCTTAGTACAGCCACATGAGGTGATCTCCCTACATGATTTCGGTATCGGCGGCAGAGATAGGAGCCGTGGGACTAGCTTGCCATCCAGGTGCATCCATCCCATTTCATTGACAGGCAGAAGATCAGGACATGGCAAGTGTGTTTGGTTCCAGACACTTGCTTGATAGTGTGCTCGCATGATGTGGAACGTTGTTGCATCCGAGAGTGGTGGGAGAGTTTTGTGTGCACGACCGATACAAAACAACTTCACACGAGCTTAGTTGCACGTGTCATCGTCTGGCACACCGTACATCTTGCAAATGAATTTCTCGGTTGACATTACTATGTGATCAGTGAGAGGGCCCTTGCCAAAGCCAATCAGGTCAGTGTGATGTTGTTGGAACACTTGCCAGGCTGTTTTTTTTTACCGTGACCACTGACCTGAGACACACTAACACAGCCAGTAACAGCATGGGATGCTAGTAGGGTGTCCAGTTGTTCCACTGAAAGGTTCTGGTGGATCTCATGTACTGGGAAATATGTTGAAGCCTTTGATGTTCCAGCCTTCATATAGAGTCGTGTGCAATCTATTCTGCTATAATGGGCCAGCAGTAGGAGAAGCACATCGGTGTCACGTATTGATAGAACTATCATGTTCATATGAGCATGAATGCAATGCAGGATTAGTCGAGTATCACCTTCTTCATGGTCGGCTCGCAGAGAAGATACATCAAACTTGACGGTAGTTGATTCGCTGAACCCACCTGCCACTACAATCACTGGGCTTTTTGTTGAGTTATGTTGCAAGGGCCCTCTCATTGATCACATAGCGACATCCACTGAGAAATTCATTTGCAAGATGTACGGCGTGCCAGACGTTGACATATGCAACAAAGCTCGTGTGAAGCTGTTTTGTATCAGTCGTGCACACAAAACTCTCCCACCAACCTCGGATGCAACAACGTTCCACATCATGCGCAACACACTATCAAGCAAGTGTCTTGAACCAAGCACACTTGCCATGTCCTGATCTTCTGCCTGTCACTGAAATGGGATGGATGCACCTGGATGGCAAGCTAGTCCCACGGTTCCTATATCTGCCGCCGATACCGAAATCATGTAGGGAGATCACCTCATGTGGCTGTACAAATGGATGTCATACCCAACGCTTAGGCTGTAGGAAAATTCGCAAGGAGTGCATCGAAATGTGTGCTTGTAAGAGACGTGCTGACGTATGTCGCAATATTCACGACGACATGAACGACCTTGAGGACTGGGATTGAATTCTCACATGTAGACTGATCAACCTGAAACAGCAGGCTTTAACATATGAACCACGTGTGATCAAATTTGGGTGTATGTTGATATTAGTTGTTAAATATAATGTTTCATATCATGAGACCTGTATAACTATATGTATATATCATCATATATGATATGGAGATCACATCATAAATATGTGTGTGTTATGTAATTAAACCAAGTGTCTTGTTTTTGTTCGTGTGAGTGATAGAAAAATAAAGGTAGTTGTTGTTACCTGCTTGAAGAATTGTTCATTCTTTAAAATATTTTTGTTTCCAGCAGTTTTAATTTTTTGTAGTGTGTATTAATTTTACTACACTTCTGAGTATGGCATTGAATTCCTCACATTATAAAACATACAAAAACACACTTCAATCATGTTTCTACCATGCTTAGTAAAACAGATATGAACATTTACGAATTTTAGCACGGCGGTGGCTGCCACCTTGGATGTTTCAATTGTTATGGCCTATGATGGATTTTTCAATTTGTATGGCTTATGAGCCCATTTTTGAGCCGGGCGTACAGCAGATTCGAGCTCAGCACCCCTCAATACCCCTAAATAGCATGTATGCCATAAATTAACACGATTTGCCTTCAGCTTTTTAAATATGCACATTTTCATGAAATATGTCTAGTCTAATATGAGTTTTAAGCAGTTTGTTTTTATTTTATCACAAATCTGAGTTTGCCGTTGGATTCTTCATATTAGAAAACACACAAAAGCACATTTCATTCATGTTTCTACCTTGCTTAGTGAAAAAGATATGAACATTTATTAATTTTAGCACGGCGGTGGCGGCCATCTTGGATGTTTCATATTTTCTAGGGCTTATGAGCCATTTTTGAGCCGGGCATAAAGCAGATTCGAGCGCAGCACCCCTCAATACCCCTATATAGCATGTATGCCATAAATTAACACGTTTTGCCTTCAGATTCTTAAATAAGCACCTTTTCACGAAATGTGCCTAGTCTACTAGAGTTGATTCTCTAGGTGGCAATCTTGTTAAATCTTCTTGTTAAATCTTTATATTGC